>CAIGRF010345266.1:2401-17524 GCA_903798235.1 Fraxinus ornus
AAGAAAATATCATAAATGATAATGAGAATAATTAATAATTTCGCAATCCACTCGTCAAATTAATTTTGATTTAAAAGATTACTAAAAAGATATAAGAAATAACAATCTTGATCTGCTGGAAGAATCTTGACTTTGCCTAAATGTTTACCATAAATCAAGAAAAAACATTCTTTGTCCTGATTTCTCATATCTTTAGAGTAATCTTTTAAATTACAAAAATGCTAAATGTACATCCGTTGATGTACAATTAGTTTCACAGTCTTCTCACATAGTGGGTGGGGTCCGCGATTTTAAAAATTACGTATCCCACCCCTTATTGAGAGAGCTGTCAAAATGAATGTGAACCAAATGTGTACATCTAAAATCCGTTCTGTAGGGATTAAAAGTCAATTAAAATTGAAAATATAGTCGTTATTGGGTTCCATTCGTCTAATAAAAGTCAACAATAACGACTAATTTTTCGATTTTAATCCCTACCGAACGGGCTCCTAGTAAATTTCTTTAAATTAAGGAACAAGTTGGTAGGACTATTCGAATTCGCGGGCCCACCCCTTATGTGAGAGAGTTGTCAAAATGAATGTGAACCAAATGTGTACATCTAGCAAAGTTCTTTAAATTAAGGAACAAGTTGGTAAGACTATTCGAATTGAAAGTTTATGAAGCAAGTCAGCACGTGATCAGTTCACTCCATTCTCAAGTACGAATTGGCTCGCTTTGTGGGTACAGTCGAGCTTGAACTTGGACAAGCTACGTAGCTTGATATGATTTATTTAGGGCGTGTTTGGTATGACTTAAAATTCAATTAAAATTGAAAATATAACTGTTGTTAGATCTTACTCATCTAATAAAAGTCAACAATAACGACTATTTTTTCAATTTTAATCCAATTTTAATCTCTACCAAACACGCTCTTAATTGCCAAACAGCACCTGACCAAACCAATCAACCCTTTAATAGCAGGAAAACCACCCCCACCCTCACCACTCACACATGTGCACCCTCCTACCACATTTCAAATCTTTCATGTCAACCAATTTCCTCAATAGGAGAACAAACCAAACATGAACTATCACCTTCTCGGTCATCATTTTGACCTTTACTTTTCTGATTCTTAAGTAACAGATGCTAGGTTGGTGGAAGTTTGAGACCTCGGACTTTAGTAATCGAAGGTCCAAGATTCCATCATCACAACTAATGGTGGACATAGATTTGATTGGGTTGGTTTTTGCATAACACAAACCCAACTCAGCATGATTGGTTTGATCAATATCTAATTCAACACAATCCGTTTAAAGGTTGAAACCCAACCCAACTCAATCAAGTATTGGTCGGGTTGGGTTGCATTGGTCGGTTTGGGACAACTCATCAATAAAGATTAAAGTCGTTCAATTTTCTATTATACTAAATTTGAATAAATAAGATTAAATAGTAAGTAAATAAATAAATAAAATTATCTATTATCTTATTCAATCTTCATTAATTGAGCCTACAAAGAACAAAAGGTAATTACAATTAGACTATTTTATTACTTTAATTCAGCCAAGAAAAACAAGTAGTTATGTATGCGTACTTTACACAAATGTATACAAAAAGACCTAAAAACATTATTATTTAGGTGAGAGATAATGCACGTCTTAGTGAATATATACACATTAGTATCATTAGTTAAAATATATTTTACATTAGATAAAAGATGAAATTAATGTACAACATACAATGATTCTTAATAAGGTAAATTTTTTGAAATGATATTTTGAGTCTTAATATGGTATTAAAGTCTAAATATTCTAACGAGACATTCGTAGGCATTTTAGGTTCCTTTTACTTTTTAAACTATCTGCTCGTGCTTTTAGGTTCATTTTACTTTTTAGGCATTATATTTTATTTTTTATTTTTTTAAAGTAGGAGGGTTTGGTTGAATGAGTTGATTCGGTTTTCTTGGGTTATCTCATAACCCGACCCAACCCGCCTACACAGTCACCCCATCCAATTCGTGTAAAAACAACAAAAAAACTTACCCAAACCGGTGGGGTTGGACGGTTTTGACGGATTTGGTAGGATTTTGCCCACCCCTACTCACAAACTTCAAAAGCTCGTGACTCAAATGGTGAACTTTGACATATTATATAAAGGTTATTAGTACAAAATGTTCATACGTTTGAAATTCATTGTGCAAAACATCCTCATCTTTTTTTTGTACATTTCACCCATATTTACACATTTCATTGCATAAATCATCATTTCCACAATGTATTTTTCCATAAATCATCTTTTCTTTTCATTGTGCAAAACATTTCCACCTTATATTTTTTTTTACATATTCACCTCTATTTACACATTTCATTGCAAAAATCATCATTTCCACAATATATTTTTCCTTAAATCATCTTTTCTTTCGTTGTGTAAAACATCCTCATCTTGTATTTTTTTTTTACATTTTCACCTCTATTTACACATTTCATTACACCAATCATCATTTCCACAATGTATTTTTCCATAAATCATCTTTTCTTTTCATTGTGCAAAACATCATCACCTTGTATTTTTTACATTTTCATCTCTATTTACACATTTCATTGCATAGCATAAATCATCATTTCCATCCATTTTTATCAAATTCCTCAATAAAAAGATGTGAAATGACGAATATACAATCTTATTTAAATAAAACAAATAGAAAAGAAAAGAAAAATAAAAAACTAGTTGCAACCGTACTCCTAATTTTTTTTAAAAAAATGCAAATGAGGCTCAAATAAATTATTAAAATTGGAATTTTTTTTTAAAAAAAATATTTTTGTTTCTCCTTCTTCATCCTCCCTCACCACCACTACCAAATTAAAGAACTAATCCCACTTGAATTTTTAGATAACAGAAAACCTATGGTCTTATCACTTTCCACCATTGAATTTGGGGGGAAGGTACACAATTCAGTATATACACTGTTGGAAAATATTGCTTCCACTTAAAGGGGTTGAAGAAGAAACCAAAAATTGTAATCAAGAATTTCAAAGAACAATAAAAAAAGGCTTAAACACGAAAATGATATCGTTGTCTTTAAACGGTATTTGCCTCCTCTCAAATTGAATTTGGTGCTTAAAGGATTTTTTGACAAATGGTCTGTAAGATTTATCAAGCTTTATAATAGAAAAACACTTAAACACTTAGGTGCTGTTCTATTTGTATTTCAGTTTTGTATTTTGAGTTTTGAATTCATTTTGTATTTTGTGTTTTGAGCGTCCATTTTGAGATTATTTAAAATGTGTTCTTTTTGGTATTTTGAAAAACTGTTTTCAAAAATAAAAAAATGGAAAACTCGTTTCCCATCCCCTCTCTCTTTCTCTCTCTCAACGAAGCCCACCGCCACCACCTTCATCTCCTCTGCTGCTGGTAAAACTGGCCTTGACCCATGGTTGGGCAAGGTGCATCGGTGGAAAGGAGGCTAACCCATGTGGTATGCGATCGTGGGATTGCGTCGAAATTTGCAAAACTTGGATTGCGACTGTCGTTCTTCTCGGATGAAATCCGAACATTGCAGAGTTCTCTGGGGGTGGATTGGGGACATGGTTGGAGTTACGTGGGGATAAGCATTTGATCACCTTGGGCATCGCCGGATGTGAAGTTTTCAGCATAAATAGGTAGTGCCGAATGGTTTTTTGGCTTCCAATTTCTGTTGATTCATGTTGTTTCGTGGCTGATGAATGATGGAGGTGATAGATGGGAGTGAGGCGAGGTTGTTGATGGTGGAATCCGGCGGTCTAGGTGGTCGAAAAGTGGCTTCCAATCTGTTTTTGTTGGCGATGGTTGTAGTGGTGTTGTTATTCGCGGTGATGCAGTGGTGGTTGAAAACACCCAAAAGGCGTTTTGAAAATTTTGGCTTGATTATAACGGAAAACACCAAAGGGTTTTCTTTGTAAATTTTGAACATGTTTTGGTGTTTTCCACTGAAAACATCCAAAATGTGAAAAATGACGTTTTGTGTTTTCAGTACAATTTTTTTTTTGTTTTCAAAAACGCGTTTTCAAAAATAGGAAAGAGAACGTGTTTTTACTGTTTTGGAAAATCAAAAACAGATACGGCTTAAAAATGGTAAAGAGAACAGACCCTTAGTGTTTTCTACCCAAATTTCAAGAATACAAGGAGGAATTTTGAATATGAATGAAATTTTTTTTTTCACATTTGGAATGGAATATGATTTCAATGGATTTTTATATCATTTTCAATATGTTTTGTATTGATCACAAGACATCTATTTATAAATCTCCATTAATACCCACGAAATGGAGCAAAAAATTTGTGAAAAGTTGAAGTCACAACAAATTCAAACAAAAAAGCCAACATTACGGCTACTTTTTTGTTCTATTCTATGCGGTCGCATAGAAGAATCATCTGCAGGGCTCGAAATCCATGTAGGTCTATATGCGATCGCATTCCAGACGAATTACGCGGTTGCATAGTATATACTTTTGGCATCCAAATCAATTTCTCATTTCAAATCCAAATTTATTAATTTTGAACAATAATTTCAACGGATATTATTTATTATAGGAAGAATATTTCAATCTTAAATAGTAACACACAAAGTATGAATCACATTGTCCTAGGCAAGAATCGCATTGGTGTTAAGTCAAATGCTATTTTTAGTGTACTTCACTTGATCAGAATTTCCAATTAGATAGATATTGGTGCACATTTTCTCTGTAGATTAGAGTAGATGATGTTTATCGAGGAAAGAGAGAAATAATAAAATCTCTATAATATATAAAAGAGGCAAGTTTGTTACTGTTCTTAAGGCGTCATCATGATGAGATGCTGACGTCATATATGTGTAATTTCATTTTTGTTTAAACTGTAATTTTTTGTCACATTTTCTTCCCCGTCTACGGTTGTTTTTTTCTCTATTTTTACACGCAATCACCATTCCTCCTGTTTATTCTATTCCCCACACAACCATCCATGCAGCCTCTACTGTATCACTGATACTCTCTATATTCCTTCATGTTTGCCCACGAAAATCCTTTTATTTATTCCGCTAGGTTTTCTTTCCAATCCCTAATTTCATTGATGAATCTCATAAAAAAACGTAATGTCGACGAGAATGGTGTCGCCTATTATGTATCGATAATAATGTCATGCTTTCAGATCCTATTAATCTGAATCCCTCTGACTCTACAAAAAAGATTATTGCTAAGTACATATGGTGAGTTTTTCTTCATTTGCTTTATGGGGTTGCTCTATTTCTTGATAGTATAGGATTATCTGTTTTTGTTTCTATCTTCATCAGTTCAAGTTTTTCTCACGCAGTTTTTGTGAGAATGTGTGCTTTACTTGGCTCTTCGGAATTCTATAGGTTCCTTTACGAGATAGCTCCTAATTTGTTGAAAATTATTTTTCATCAAACTTCTATATTAAGTTTTCTGGATCCTCTTTGCTCTTTTTTAGTATTTGTGTTTTTCAATTTTTGGTAATTTATCAAAGAAATATTTCCCTATCAAAAGATATGACGGAAGCAGAGTAGTGTTGAGAAGCAACTCCTTCAAGCAGTAACTTGTTTTGTATTTGGTCAAGTTTCAAGAAGTTGTAGATGGTTTTCTCTAGAATTATAATGGTAGTTGCAAATATTAATGAGGACTTCCACCTTCTTCATTCTCCTTTTGTTCTTTATCAAAAATAAAAAGTGGTACTTAGATGCATCTCGTATATGGATTCATATGCTCTAGGCAAAGGCCATGTTTCTGGTGTTCTTCCAATCACAATGGCTAAGGTGCCTATACTGAAAAGTTGTTGATAATTTTAAATAGTTTCCTAGATTTCTGCTAGATTGTTGTTCTTAAGAATCTCTGTACAGTTCTATACCAATGATATGTTATCTAATTGGTTACATACATCTTATTATTAAAAAAAAAAATTATCTCCGTGCAGAGGCAGAGACACTAGATGCCTCAGTCTCCGTGCTACACGGAGACAATTTTTTTTCTCCGTGCAGCATGGAGACAATCTTTTTTTTGTTCTTCTTTCCTCTTCCAGCATTTATCATATACAACGTTGAGCCATAAATTGATTGTACAACAACCTCCATATTTTACGACTTAGCTAAAATCTCATAACTTTATAAATTATTGAATTTCATGAGGATGTGGATGAGATACTCGAATATAGCTTTGCTGACTTTTGGATTGTTAATTTGCATGAACTAAAAGGTGTTTTCATTGACTTCCATTAAGAATTGCATTCTTTAAGCTTTAGGAGTATAAGAGCTATTTTCCTCTAGACAAACTACAAACTAAGTTTTGTTCTCAATTAATTTGAAGTCGGCTACATGAAATTTTTTCACGAGTCTCTTTGGTAATTTCTAATTTTCTAGATCTCCAACTCCCGCAATAGTCTGTGTATTTTTCTCTATTAAATTATTAGATTTTTTTATCATTATGCTAAGCCATAGGTTTGTGTTGAAAGATCAAAGAATGAGGACTCGGCAAACTAAGGAGATGATAGTCATTTCTTATGGCTGTACATGTGAAGTTTAATGATGTTTATATGTATTTTATTTAATGCTTCTATTGAGCTTTCAAGTTATTAGTTGTGCTTTGATACGGGCACATTATTGTAATTTTATAGGCTCACATCAGCTTCTTGTCGAAGTTTCACGTTCATTAAATATTTTTCTAGATCCTGTGATATTACTTTCCAGCAATTATTTTCCCTTTCGCAAAAACTTTTAATTTTTTTCGTATCATTAATATTTTAATGCTTTTGAAGTTGATAAATTGTAACAAAAGTATTTTGTTAGGTTTGAGATATACCAATATATGATGAACCAATATAAAGATAAATTTAATTTTTAAAAAATGGATAAGGAGGGCAATGGATTCAAAAAGATCGAGCATAAAGTGATGAAATCATGTTTAGACTTGAATAATACGTGCACATATAATAAATCTTTAAGAGAAGTTTTCTAATGAATCCTTGATAAGCAAAGGAAAATATGTTGGGGATCTCAATATGTTTATAACTCCATAGAAATAATATAGTGACTCTAAGGGGAAATCAGAAAGTGCTAACCTGAGGTTGTCCATTATACTGGCCAATACAAATAACTAAGTGTTCTTTGTCATTTCAATTATTACCGACTTATTATAGTTACATTTATTGGAAGTTTATTCCGTGATCCTAATATCCGATCCTATTTCGTTGATTTTCTCCTCACCGTTGATGAATTTCTTAATTTCTGGATTTTAGAACATTTTCTTCTTTTGGCTACAGGTCTACCTTGCATTGTAGGACTTTTCAAAGGTATAATCTCATTTTGAATAATTTTATTATTTAACACCACCTTATATTAAGTTATTTCTAATTACTTTACAAGAAATCAACACAAACACCCTTTAAATGCTTCAATACTAAAGATTTATTTGCATTACATCGAAGATAATTTCTTAAAGTATACCAAACTTTACTCTATCACCTTTTAATAGCTTTCATTTGTGTGATTACTGAATTGTTTTTCTACGTAATGTGATTTCTTTCACTTATTTTATGCTTAGTTTATGTTGTGTGATTTTAAATCGCATGGATTCATTGAACTTTGTATGGTGTATTTGTCAAGAAAATTCTGATGCAGCTGAAGAGTAGATTACATTCTAGGAATAATTTGGGTCTTAGAATGATAGACTCACTTTTCTTATACGGTTACAACATGTTTCTCGGTAATCCTAACTTCTGAATCATTTACTTTAATTTGTAACCTTATCTTCGCTACTTGTACCGGCTTTCACTACTGTTGCTCGATCATTTTCAAGTATTTGAGTTCTCTCTCACTCCAACTTCGCTCCTTCCTCTTTCTCAATGTGTTGACACTTTCATCTCTCCTCCTCCAGCTCAATCGCGGCTTTAGGATGCCTCACCTTCAATTCTTCATCACCCTTTGGACCAAGTACCGGCTTTCACTATTGTTGCTCGATCATTTTCAAGTATTTGAGTTCTCTCTCACTCCAACTTCGCTCCTTCCTCTTTCTCAATGTGTTGTCCCTTTCATCTCTCCTCCTCCAGCTCAATCGCGGCTTTAGGATGCCTCACCTTCAATTCTTCATCACCCTTTGGACCAAGTAGTGAATCCCTACTATCACATCCGCCTTTAATGCCTCCCGCCTAACACTACAACACCAGAGTTTGGTTGTTTTCATTTACTATTGAGTTAATGTTCTCTTAATTTCATGTCAATCAAGCTAAAAACTTTTAAGTATTGTGTGTAATTTTAGATTTATTATTATTGTTATAGATGCTTCCTATGTGCTTATTTAAATTAAGATGAATTTTTACTTTTATTTTTTATGTAAAGCTTTAAATTCCAATATTTAAATGTAAGATTGTCGTATTTGATAATTTATCAGTTATATATTCAAGTTGAGCCTCATGCTTGAGGTAATGATGTTAACCTTTCTAGCCCAAATGATATTTATTGGATTCATAAAGTGGATATTGTGTTCGCTATTCACGTAAGTGGTTGAGTTATGTTGCTAAATGAAAGTGCATAATAATTTTTTGAATTTGAGGCAATTAATATGTTGGCCAGCTAAAGCTATGCTTGTCTAATCTAAGTTCATTAATGTGTATGGTTGAAAAAGATGTGAAGATTAAAATATAGCGTGCAAGTAAACTATAGTGATGAACAACACATTAATGTCTCCAAATTATATTGTACTAAGAGAATACATGAATTTCAATGTTTACTCGGTTACTCCACTGTTTTAAATATAATATTCATAACGCGTCATTGATGACATCACAGCGATGTCATGTATTTCTCCCTTACCAATTTTATCATTTTGCTTCCTTGCTATTTGTCGTGTCCATTTTTTCATCTTTATCTTTTTCTCTTTCGCTTCTTTGATCCCTTTTGTAGACAACACAGACCCTAACAGAAAAATCAACAATTTTTCTTTATTGTTCATTGTAGTTGGTTTCTTGGGTTGTATTGTGTCTGGCGTGCTGTTTACCTTCAGTCTACTTCATTATATTCCCATGATTTGACTTCTTTAGACGAAAATCACATCCTTAGCAATGCCTATTCCGCCACCTCCCTGTACACATTAACAAAGTTGTGTTGCTATCATACGGTTTATTTTCATTTTCGGACCTTTATTTTTATTTTTGACCTTTTTAATTTTATTTTTTGGTGGTTGAATGGTGCGATGTTTACTGTTTAGTTTTTGCTCCATCCGTTTCTGATATAAAATGGTTCACTTTTACATGTGTACAAAGTTCATTTCTTTGATGCTTAGATATACGGGGTTGATTTTCTTTGTAGGAGCATCATTTGAAAGTCTAAATTTTCCTTTTTTCAGGATTCTCCTGACTCTATGTGTGTTTGTGGATGCCAATTTGTTTACGTTAGAAAACGAATTACACAATATTTAATTTAATTCTATAAACCAAATTGTTTACATTATTGACACTATATAACCAAATGTTTACAAGATCTAAAATATAATGTTTTATAACGAAATCTCTTATAGAATTATAATTGTTATCGTGCAACGCATAATCTCCTAGTATTAATAATAAGGAACTTCTTGCAACACCTTGGAACTCTGTAGTTGTATAATATTTAAACGAGTATTTGTTTGTTGCAATCCCTATTTGACAATGGGTTGAGCTACTTGGGGCTGCCCCTGCTGGATTTTGTGGAAAAATCAGTTGAAGATTTAGAAAATTTTAGTTTATACGTTGTCTCTCTCTAATTCCAAAAGCTGCATTTCTTGATGGTGAAAATGACCTTCGAAGCTTAGCTGAAGCCGACACCTTTGGTAATTTCTTTCCTATATTTGTTTCTGCTCTTGTAGGAGAAACAGAAATAGAAAGTCGACACAGCAAAATTGTGAGGGATTTGGTGGGAATCCGGAAAGGTGAAGGGGGAAATTGTGAGGGAGATTTCATTTTTGGGAGGAGGCGAGGGAAAATGGAGGTGTTGGGACAAAAAATGGAAAGGGAATTGGGAACGGTGGTGGTGGAGGAGGAGGAGGAAGCAGAGAAAAGGGATTTTTTTTCTTCTAATTATTATAATTTATTTGGCACTTGTCAGCACTTTTTAAAAAAAATTGAGAATATAATTACAATTAGTTCTTTATTTTTATTTTTCATCATTTTTATTTCATTTAAGTAAGATGATATATTTGTCATTTTAGAACTTTTTATTAAGAAATTGGATGAAAACGGATGAAAATGATGATTTCCGCGATGAAAGGTAAAAGTAGGGGTAAAAATGAAAAAAAAAAAAATTGTAAGGTTAGAACATTTTGCACAATAAACTTCCAACTTAGAGACTTTTGTAGTGAAGATTAAAATATAGCGTGCAAGGAAACTATAGTGATGAACAACACATTAAAGTCTCCAAATTATATTGTACTAAGAGAATAAATGAATTGCACCGTTTACTCCACTGTTTTAAATATAATATTCATAACGCGTCATCGATGACATCACAGCGATGTCATGTATTTCTCCCTTACTAATTTTATCATTTTGCTTCCTTGCTATTTGTCGTGTCCATTTTTTCATCTTTATCTTTTTCTCTTTCGCTTCTTAGATCCCCTTTGTAGACAACACAGATCCTAACAGAAAAATCAACAATTTTTCTTTATTGTTCATTGCAGTTGGTTTCTTGGGTTGTATTGTGTCTAGCGTACTTTTTACCTTCAATCTACTTCATCTTTTTCCACGATTTGGCTTCCTTAGACGAAAATCAGATCCCTAGATGTGCTTATTCCGCAACCTCCCTGTAGACTAAAGGTAAACATCACGCCGACACAATACTTCTTGTGTAGTATTGTGTCCGGCGTGCTGTTTACCTTCAGTCTACTTCATTATTTTTCCACGATTTGGCTTCTTTAGACGAAAATCACATCCTTAGCTGTGCTTATTCCGCCACCTCCCTGTACACATTAACAAAGTTGTGTTGCTGTCATACGATTTATTTTCATTTTCGGATCTTTATTTCTATTTTTGACCTTTTTAATTTTATTTTTTGGTGGTCGAATGGTGCAATGTTTACTGTTTAGTTTTTGCTCCATCCGTTTCTGATATAAAATGGTTCACTTTTACATGTGTACAAAGTTCATTTCTTTGATGTTTAGATATACGGGTTTGATTTTCTTTGTAGGAGCATCATTTGAAAGTCTAAATTTCCCTTTTTTCAGGATTCTCCTGACTCCGTGTGTGTTTGTGAACGCCAATTTGTTTACGTTAGAAAACGAATTACACAATAGTTAATTTAATTCTATAAACCAAATTGTTCACATTATTGATATTATATAACTAAATGTTTACATGATCTAAAATATAACATTTTATAACGAAATCTCTTATAGAATTATAACTGTTATCGTGCAACGCATAATCCACACTAGTATTAATAATAAGGAACTTCTTGCAACACCTTGGAACTCTGTAGTTGTATAATATTTAAACGAGTATTTGTTTGTTGCAATCCCTATTTGACAATGGGTGGTGCTACTTGGGGCTGCCCCTGCTGGATTTAGTGGAAAAATCAGTTGAAGATTTAGAAAATTTCAGTTTATACGTTGTCTCTCTCTAATTTCAAAAGCTGCATTTCTTGATGGTGAAAATGACCTTCGAAGCTTAGCTGAAGCCGACACCTTTGGTAATTTCTTTCCTATATTTGTTTCTCCTCTTGTAGGAGAAATAGAAATAGAAATAGAAAGTCGACACAGCAAAATTGTGAGGGATTTGGTGGGAATCCGGAAAGGTGTAGGGGGAAATTGTGAGGGAGATTTCATTTTTGGGAGGAGGCGAGGGAAAATGGAGGTGTTGGGACAAAAAATGGAAAGGGAATTGGGAACGGTGGAGGAGGAGGAAGTAGAGAAAAGGGATTTTTTTTTTTTTTTTTCTAATTATTATAATTTATTTGGCACTTGTCAGCACTTTTTTAAAAAAAAATTGAGAATATGATTACAATTAGTTCTTGATTTTTATTTTCATCATTTTTATTTCATTTAAATAGGATGATTTATTTGTCATTTTAGAACTTTTTATTAAGAAATTGGATGAAAACGGATGGAAATGATGATTTCCGCAATGAAAGGTAAAAATAGGGTTAAAAATGAAAAAAAATAAAATTGTAAGGTTAGAACATTTTGCACAATGAACTTCCAACTTAGAGACTTTTGTGCTAATAACCCTATATATAACTCGACATCAAAATATTCTCCTTATTTGAAGTAGAAAATAGAAGGCTATTCCAACGTCTTTTTAAACTGTTGCGTCTTTGATATTATTCAAAATGACATTTTTTATTGATAGTTGGGGATGTTAACCGTCGACCGTGTGAAGTGAACTCATATTTCATCTATTTTCGCAATACAAAAACGCCAGCCCGGCCCGGCCCGGCCAATTACCTTGAGAAAAATAAATAAGCAGGAAGTACTCTGTTAATTTAGTATCACCTTAATAGTCTTCATCGATTTTAGAATTTACACACGTAATCATGAGTAGAATCAGAAACAACACTGATAATCAGCCCATTGTTATTTATTCTTCATAAACCTATACGAGCAAAAAAAACTATAAAATCTACTCATTGCCTTTTTTACCTTATCTTTGGTATGGAAAAACTTCATCTTCATGCTAGTTGTTTCCTTCTCTGATGACCTTGATGCATTCGATTCAGACGAAGGCAACACCATCACATGCCTCTTTGATGTACTCGATTCGAACTGACTCGGCAACACCATCATGTGTCTCTCGATAAAGTAAGAAAATGAAACTAACTCGTAAGAATCATACAAAGGACTCCCACAATCCCATACGGATGCAGCAGCTTCTTCTTCTTCTTCTTTCTCCATAAGTATTCAAGATACAAATTAATTAACTACTTATTATAGAACTTCAAATAACTTGTTTGCTGAGAGAAATTTAATATCTACAAAATTTGAATTATATACAAATCTAAGGAAAGACACATGGAATCATAGTATTGAATGCAAAACAATTGTTGTTAGGTAAGAGTTGTTAGCTTAGCATTTTCCTTGTAGTTCTATTTGTGATGTACCTAACAACATATATGATCTGAGGCATGCAACTCAACTTCTCTTTTCATATCCACTATTATTATAATAAGACCTACTATTGATTTCATTTAAGATATATATGTTATGTTAGAATTGAAATTTTTTTATCTTATCCACAAGATCGGCCCACTTATTTTTCCACCGCCTCCCGGCATACCTGTATATGAAGAATAAGATTTTTAATAGATGAACTAAACATTGATGCTACAATCTCGACCAACGAAATCAAAGACGGTCTTATTACGCATATAAAATATGAGAGTTTAAATAAACGAGTTAAATATTGACACAACAAGTTCTAATGTTCGATCAACGGGTCTCAAAAAGGGTCTTGTTTCATTTTCCTCATTGGTTCACTTGTTCTTGTCAAAATCACTACTTCGACTGTTTACATTGGTTGCAAGTAGCTAAAAAGTTGAAATAGAAAAACCAATTTAACCTATTAAGTTGGACCGATTCGATCTTTGGTGGGGGTTCAATTCATTCAACAAATATTTATAGATGGAACTCAGATGTAACTTGATGTGTAAAAACTAGACCAAAAATGGTTCTGATGTCTAGATTGTCCGTGTTGTTTCTTCAACAATTGCACACAGTTCACTGATATCACAAGATTAGACGATAGAAACTTATAGTCCTCAAATTCAAGTGTAGCGATTTCACGTTGTTTCTTTGAAACATATATGCTCACTCTAATTTCGTTCTTGTACACACAACTTGATTTACCAAGTATGGATAAATTTCAATCTGGGTCCCTTTTGCAATGGACTAAAATCCGTCCCAAAGTTCTATATTGTTTTTCTTTTCAAGAAACGGTTAAACAATGATTTATGACGACCGTTTTCACAAAATTTTGACACTAATCTAAAACGAAACAAGTTCATTGGATATTTGCAACAATCTCGTTTCTTTGTCGCAAAGGGTTTTGTCGTGTCTCTCATCTACGTTTTGTGTACGCGAATATGAACTTTTTTCCCTTAATTGTGAAGTACATTATTTCAGTAATACTTAAATAACACGACTTCATATCAATAAGATCTTTTTATTTGCGAGACTCATATAAAAGGTTAAAAACCTAGTTTGTTTATGAGCTTATCGTCACACCAGCAAAATGATCTTCGAACTTTAAAATATTAATTTTAATCACTGAACTTTATAATGTTCACTCCAACAACAACTAATGGGCGGTTGATTTGGCTAACCCCATGCTTGTATTATGTGGCTCGACTGATATGTAGATGTTAATTGTTTAAAAAAACTTGTAGTGTGACGCAAGTATTCTACGAGGCAAAACAATGTCAATGATAATTTATATTAATGAAATCAATTTCATGGACAAACGGGTAAATAGTATAAATTTTAGCAATTAAATACTAACATTCTAAATTTCTAAGACCATTTGCGACCATGCATATACGCTCAGAGACATAAAAAAGTGATTTTAAAATGGAGTTGTTGACACACTAAAAGTGCAGCCCAATATTAAAGGTTCAAGGGTTGAAGTCTAGGATAAGGACCTAGATAGAACCGTTGATGAGTTTAGTAGAAACCCAAAAATAAAGAAGCGTCATCGTTCAAACTTGCAAAACGCTCAGAGTCTGAGCGAATGAAGTGCCGTATGATCGCCCAGGGCGATGGTCATGTCCTCGCCCAAACTTTCAGGTCGCTCAGGAATTAGACGAATTTAAAGTGTTATAGTCATCTAATTCTGCAGTTATGGAAGCGGTTACTAGACAAATACGACATACCCCACGATCCAAGGATGGGCAGTTAAAAGGCAAGAGTAATGGCAACGATTATGAGATAACCTCTCCCCAACAAGTCGATCATTATGAAGAAAGTGGATAGTTCCAAATGGTTTGTCACCCAGAAGTTACTGATGAAATATAAAAAGGAAGTGAAGTCTTAGAAGAAAGGCCCCTGAATCAAAAACTCTCAACAGATAATATGTAATTTTAATTTCTTAGCTTAATTTTAAAATACTTCTTTCAGTACTCGTATGCTTGCGCCCCTTGAAGGCATTCTGTTTGTTTCTGATTGT
>CAIGRF010345266.1:28344-44901 GCA_903798235.1 Fraxinus ornus
AGAATAATGAAAATGAAAATTTTAATGTGTACAAAACAGAAGTTTAATGAGCTTAATTTTATTTTATTTTTTTAAATATTCATAGTTTCTTAGTAAGCTTATAATTTTTTTAAAAAAAGATTAAAAAACTAATTTTTATGAAAGCTAAAAATAAGTTATTTATTTTAAAATCAGTCATTTAATTTTTCAAAAATAATATAAAAAAATCAATTTAAATATGAATGATGATATTAAAGTACGCTGTACAAAAAATTATATAAAAGTTTCGTAATAATTTCGGAGCCTACCTTGATTATAAGCCATTAGAGTGGAATCCACAGAATAAGAGTTGGAAGTAATAACAAAGTGGATCTGGATTCTGGCTTTTGCCATTTCTAAGAGGGTGAGATAAGGGAAGAGGTGTACAGTTATGCCCGCGCCATTTCTTTCGCCTGGCTTAGCCATATCTATTCGTCTCTTTTTTCGAAGGGATATTTACGGATCTCTCTTGCTTATAGATCTTGAAACAAGATCAATATCCATTTCTGAATAGATCTATCTATTGCTAAATTTATTATTTCTTTACCTAAGAAGAGAAGAACTCGTGGAATACTAAGTAACTTACGGTGTAATTTGTTGTGGGTCAATAATGGAGGCAAGAATATACTCTCCGTCCATGTGGCATTCTTGAAACTAATGTCAATATACATGCAATGTCACCGTATCTTTATCTAGTTTTCCCCCCAGGTTTTCTTCACTTATTAATTGAGTAGATGTTGTTTGTTTGCCTGAGATCTGCTCTTGATTATCTTGCTTGTTGAATTTTTGTTTGTATTCTTGTCACAGGTCGCGGACTGCAGTTGCTCCATTGGAACGTTTAAAAATTTTGCTTCAGGTAGCTTTGGAATCTTGGTACTACAAATATGATAATTATTTTATCAGTGAAACGTTAGATTATTAAATTTTAAACTTGGGCCATGGTAGAGAGTGATTATGCTACCATAAAGGCTTCGTAATGGCTGTCTTCCATACCTCGCTTAGAGGGAACCTGAAGCACTAATTCCATTGCTTGTGACATTATTTAGTTGTACAAATTGTGCCTTTTATTCTGTCCCTACGCGAAGGCGTTAAAGCTCCCAGCCCCGCTTTCCTTAGCATATGTAAATCTCTAGTCGCCGGTGGCGTCGCCGGTGGAGTGTCAGTTCTTAAAACTTCTCTCTCTGGACAAACATATTTAGTATACACTGATATCCATTTATATATGTGTTTATTCATTTATATATTCTTTTAACTGCATATATGTATTCTTATCGCTTTTTATCGGTTAATGTATACGTACATGTTTTTACTTTTACACATGCCTAGGATTTCCGTCCCGGTCTTTCTGGTTTCATTAGTTTTTTAATGTGTTGATTTCTTTTATCTTAGTTTTCCTGGAAAAAAATTGTTTACTGCGATGGAAATATCATGTTTCAATCTGCATATATACAAATGAATGCTTTGAGCTGTAGTTTTCTGAAAGATAAAAGCAAAAGGAAAAAGAAAGAAGAAGAGAATTGCTAAATTTTGTGCAAAGAAGCCATTTTGTTTTCCATTTGAATGCTTAAGCATTACTTTGTTTCCTTATATATTTTTTAAAAGAATTGATCAATAACAAATAATGTAACCTACAACAGGAAAACGTTGATTACCATTTTCTGAGAGGTAAGAAGAAGAGTCATCACATCATTTATTATAAGCAGGCCGGCCCAAAACACGATGGACTAAATAAGAGGCCCAAAACACTTGGGAGACTTATCTACTTAGGTGTGTTTGAGCCACATTATTTTGGAAGAATGTATTCTGAAATAGTAAATTGATGGAGAATGTGTGGTTGAAAAAGAAGGAAAAATTATTAATGTGATGAAAAATATTATTTTATTGAAGAATGTGTGGTTGAAAATAAGTAGAATAATGAAAATGAAAATTTTAATGTGTACAAAACAGAAATTTAATGAGCTTAATTTTATTTTATTTTTTTAAATATTCATAGTTTTTTAGTAAGCTTATAATTTTTTTAAAAAAAATTAAAAAACTAATTTTTATGAAAGCTAAAAATAAGTTATTTATTTTAAAATAAGTCATTTAATTTTTCAAAAATGATATAAAAAAATCAATTTAAATATGAATGATGATATTAAAGTGCACTGTACAAAAAATTATATAAAAGTTTCGTAATAATGTCGGAGCCTACCTTGATTATAAGCCATTAGAGTGGAATCCACAGAATAAGAGTTGGAAGTAATAACAAGAATATTTCTAGTGGATCTGGATTCTGGCTTTTGCCATTTCTAAGAGGGTGAGATAAGGGAAGAGGTGTACAGCTATGCCCGCGCCATTTCTTTCGCCTGGCTTAGCCATATCTATTCGTCTCTTTTTTTTCGAAGGGATATTTACGGATCTCTCTTGCTTATAGATCTTGAAACAAGATCAATATCCATTTCTGAATAGATCTATCTATTGCTAAATTTATTATTTCTTTACCTAAGAAGAGAAGAACTCGTGGAATACTAAGTAACTTACGGTGTAATTTGTTGTGGGTCAATAATGGAGGCAAGAATATACTCTCCGTCCATGTGGCATTCTTGAAACTAATGTCAATATACATGCAATGTCACCGTATCTTTATCTAGTTTTCCCCCCAGGTTTTCTTCACTTATTAATTGAGTAGATGTTGTTTGTTTGCCTGAGATCTGCTCTTGATTATCTTGCTTGTTGAATTTTTGTTTGTATTCTTGTCACAGGTCGCGGACTGCAGTTGCTCCATTGGAACGTTTAAAAATTTTGCTTCAGGTAGCTTTGGAATCTTGGTACTACAAATATGATAATTATTTTATTAGTGAAACGTTAAATTATTAAATTTTAAACTTGGGCCATGGTAGAGAGTGATTATGCTAACATAAAGGCTTCGTAATGGCTGTCTTCCATACCTCGCTTAGAGGGAACCTGAAGCACTAATTCCATTGCTTGTGACATTATTTAGTTGTACAAATTGTGCCTTTTATTCTTTTTTTTTTTTGATAACCGTGGATGTCCGGCCAGCTTGCGCGCACCTCGACTAATTCCACGGCCCTAAAGTTTAGGGCCGTTTCTCACCTCAGTGGCCTGAGGGACTCGAACTGGTGACCATTGGGAGCAAACCCAAGGCCTGACCAATTGAGCTACCCCTCAGGGTTAATTGTGCCTTTTATTCTGTCCCTGGTTCTCTATAATCTTGATTTTCCTTAGGACTAAAGTTTAGCATTTAGATATGGGATATCATATGCTGTTTATCCTTCCTATAATTCTGCGTTTTGTTTTATGATGTCTAGTGAGTTCAAATTAGCACCTTAAATGCCCAGCCACATTATTGCCATCCTTTATATACACAACCCCATCAACAGTCTCTTTTGGGATTCAATTTGTATGGTATCCTTTTCATCTGAAGTCAACATTTAAGTGTTCTGGCAAAAATCTATAAGACTTGCACATCGAAGTGCTCTCGGTAAGTATGCACTGGTGCAGGTTTCAATACAAATTTGGGACATTCATATTCCTTGTTGGAATTCAGACATAGGCCTAGTTGTGATCTAAATTTTGTTGTTCAAGTTGATCTGTTGCGATTGCATTTTATTTTTTGGAGTCTTTCTTTGTTGCTGTGAGAAATCAAAGGGTATTTACTAATTCATGAAAACTGCAGGTGCAAAATCCTCACAGTATAAAATATAGTGGAACGGTGCAGGGATTAAAATACATATGGAGAACAGAGGGTTTCACGGGATTGTTCAAAGGAAATGGCACTAATTGTGCACGCATAGTCCCAAACTCTGCTGTCAAGTTCTTTAGCTATGAGGAGGCATCAAAGTAGGTTGCTGTTTTTTGTTTTCCTTCTACTTTTTGTTATAGTGTCACTCATAGATGCATCCCAATTATAGACGTTGCAAGTGCATTTTACAGCAACAATAACAATAAATTTGTGGTCGACTATATGAATCATTTTTTTCGACTCCATTTAGTTCATTGCTAGATCCACTAAAAGATCCAAACCAACTAGTTCCTTAGCAATTACAACATACTATGTTAATTTAGTCTTCCCTTTAGTGTTTTGACTTGTTCTACTGAGATCGTGTTACTCTTGTGAATTAGGGTGCATTGGACACAACTGTTGTGAGTTGAGTTTTAATTGTTAGAGCTTTTAGCATTAAATTTTTTTCAAAAGTAGTTGTTATTTTGGCTATCAATCCAGGAAGCACTTTCAACGTTAAATTGATTATTTGGCAAGATAAAAGTACTTTTGTATAAACTACATAATTGGAGTGAACATTAATTATTTTCTATATATCTTATAATTTTTTCTCTCATGAATAAGATTTATTTTAATATAGAGTAATGTTAACTAGCATCAGTTATATTTAACACTTGTCTAAGGGCCCGTTTGACGTAGCTTTTGATTTCTATATAAGAGATTTTGGAGAAAGTTATCTTAATTTTTGTTTGAAAACTAATTTTAAAAAGAGATTCCTATTTCGAAAGTGTTTTTAAAGAAAATTATGTTGGACCAGCTTTCTCTAAAAGCTCTCTAACTGAAATAAACGCTTTTATAAATTTAACCAAACGGGTCAAAAAGCTGTTTTTGGGTTTCAAAAACTCCATTTAACTTTCCCAAAGCCATGTCAAACAAGCCCTGAGTGGCATCAAATAATATGTTCAATTAAATAGGCGTACATCCTTATATTTAATTGAATGTATCATTTAATGCCACGTGTTGCCACCAAGATTGTTGTCAAGTGGCGCTAGATAACATTGTTTTTTAATATGATATTAAATCTATGAAGAAGAATATTTTAATTAGCTTATCATGGCACAATTATTTTAATATATATGGTATTATTTAAAATTTATCTGTTCAAATTATACACATAAATTGCAATTTCTATAATATATTTTAACACACCAATAACGGACACAAGTAAAGCTAATATCAACTTAAAGTGATACAATATGATAAAAATTTATATAAAACATTTGATTAACCATCCGAAAATTAATTGACAATATTAGAAGTTAACTTTTTATTGATGTGTTGAATATATTTGGAAAAAGGAAAAATGCTTTCTCCCTCCAAAAAGCTCTTTTGAGCTTTAGAAAAACTCTCCCAAGCACACACTTATGAGAGGGAGTCTCTTTGGGTCTTTGCAAACCATGTACCCATAATTTAGATAGCATGCCCTTAATTTATCCTCAATCTATTCCACCTTCAGTTGTTGGCAAATATTCTCATTTTTTATCTTACATTTTAGTCGATCACATGTCTATTTTTCTGTGATAAACAGCTTCTAGCTTCTGGCGTCTTATAAATCTAAGTTTATCAATCCGTGTATGTATCTTTTATGTATTATATGTAAAAGACTTGAAATGAATGTTTTCTTTTGTACAGGGGAATATTGTGGTTATATCGTAAGCAAACTGGAAATGGTATGATTTACTTTCTTTTTGCTTGCTTGTGTCCTTCCAACACTTATACTTTACAGTATCTAAAATTCTTTCAATACTTGCATCAAGTTCTATGGTTTTGATCAGGCATTTTTGTGGTGCCTAAATTCAACATCTATTGCACGAACACTTTAATTAGAGTGGTGTATCCGTATCCGACACGTATCGAATACGTTTCAGATACTGACACTCTTTGGACACTCTATTATGATTATTTTTCCTTCTTTTTCAGAATTATTATATATTTTCAATTCAAAGTTATCATAAATAAAATATAGATATTCATATTTAAAAGACTTCAACAACAAAAATTAATGACAAGTATAAAACTAAATGTATACTGCATAAATGAAGATTTTTAAAGAATTTAATCAACGTGTCAACATTTTTTTTTTTGAAAAATTGCGTGTCGACGTATCCGGCACACGTGTTCGGTGTCGGTGCATCATAGAATTCAACTATAGCAAAGGTAGAAACAATAGTGTGCTATTGTTTTACCCTCAGATTTCTTAATCCAGCGGTCGGTTTGAGCAATTTATGCCATCAGTTACGTGCATGTTTGTCAAAGTATATAATAATTATAAGTAGTGGGTCCTACGAAATATATAAATAATAAGTGGATAAAAGTTTTGGTCATACCAAATTTGTGGATAAAAATAGAGTTTGACCAGTTTTTTACGCCATTATGGCATTATAAGCTTTGCCAAGCATGCTGTAAATTCACAGCCAATACATTGATTATAATTGCCATCGCCAAGCATGCTGCAAATTCACGGCCAATACACTGATTATAATTGCCCTCTATTTTCATGCTCATCAAGAAGTTCTCTGCCACTAAACAATAGCTTGACTTAATGTTCTAGAATCTCTACTTGATTCTTACCATGTCGATTGGAGAATATTGAAGGTTTTCTCTTTGAATTCTGTTATGCAATATTGCCCCTTATGAGTGGAGATAGAGCTGAAGAACTTGATACGGGAAACATTAAAAGGCAATTATTAGTTTCAGATATCAATGAAATTGAGTGAGTTGTTTTAAGAGATCCTGTAACCAAAATCTTCATTTTAAGATGTAACAGGAATTTTACTCTCCAGCCTACATTTATGGCGTCAAAGCATTCATTTCAGTGCTAGTATAATGTCATGCAATCATTAAGATGTCACATCTTGGAAAATGATTATTTTCCATCGAACATGGTCCGTGTGACTTCATTTGATCGACTTATTTTTGGTATGAATTTATTATGACTTGACGTTCCGGTGGATTTCACCTGTAGAGAATGCTAAACTCACTCCAGTTCTACGTCTTGGAGCTGGAGCATGTGCTGGAATCATAGCCATGTCAGCAACTTACCCAATGGACATGGTTCGAGGGCGGCTTACTGTTCAGGTACCACTTAGGAGTACCATTTACACTATCTTATGATGCAATTTTCTCCTGAATTCTTAACTTCTATACTTCAGGC
The DNA here is from genome assembly GCA_903798235.1 of Fraxinus ornus. NCBI lineage: Eukaryota > Viridiplantae > Streptophyta > Magnoliopsida > Lamiales > Oleaceae > Fraxinus > Fraxinus ornus. The sequence continues at coordinate 35,301 of CAIGRF010345266.1, forward strand.
TGTTGATGGTGTTTTTAGACAATTGATGATTGAGTTTTTTAGCCTGTACTTTTCTTTGCAGACAGACAAGTCTCCGACACAGTACAGGGGAATTTTTCATGCTCTTAAAACAGTTTTTGTTGAGGAGGGCCCTCGTGCTCTGTACAAAGGATGGCTTCCTTCTGTGATAGGAGTTGTAAGTATATGTTCTATTATTTGACCAAGCTGTAGCAATTTTATTGGCCTTTTTGAATAATCATTCTGTTTTCTGGTTAGTAGCTGATGCAGCACAGGGTTTAATCGTATAGGACAGAAGAATATAGAGAATAAGTGGAAAGATAGAGAAGAAGGGAGAGAGAAAGAGTAAGAGTAAAAATTTAAATATCAGTTCAATTATGTTCGACAGTCTTATCTATAATGAATAAACCCTAGAAGTACTTGTACATAAATTACTGGTAAACAAGGAGCTCCCAAACCAACATAATTGGAAAATTACCTAATTTAAAACTAGTTACTATGGAAAGGAAATAAATAATATTGATCAAGGAACTTTCAAAATATTTATTCTTCATCCTGAAGTGATAGTCTAGATAATCGCAAGTCTTCCAAGAGTATCGCCAAGGATCTCCATTAGTAGCATCAAAACGCTCTATTTTAATTCTTATGAGCAAGACCTCATGTGCCAAGTCTTGTTTGCAGATACCCTACGTAGGTCTCAATTTTGCAGTATATGAGTCTTTGAAAGATTGGTTGATCAGAAGCAAACCATTTGGACTAAATAAAGACTCTGAGTTGAGTGTTACGACAAAGCTTGCATGCGGAGCTGCTGCTGGAACTGTTGGCCAGACAGTTGCTTACCCTCTTGATGTCATCCGTCGAAGAATGCAGATGGTAGGCTGGAAAGATGCTGCATCTGTTGTCACTGGAGACGGGAAGAGTAAAGCCCCACTTGAATATACGGGAATGATTGATGCATTCCGGAAAACAGTTCGAAATGAGGGATTTGGAGCCCTGTATAAGGGCTTGGTCCCCAATTCAGTCAAGGTTAGTTTTACATTTTTTATGATATTACTTGATGTCTATTGGGAATTTACTCTTTTGGCATCTTAACTAATATCATATGGATGAAAAGACCACCTCCCTCCACTTCCTGGTCCCACCCACCCAAAAAAAAAAGGGAAAATTGTGCAAATAGCAAGTCATAAAAACACACCTCACTTCAAATCTTTGGGCACCTGTCTAACTTGGAAAAATAAAGTCTAGCTTCTTAAAGTTGGGCAAGTGAGATTTGCGTGACATTTTAACAGAGATTTGGATAGTTTTTCAATGAGGATTTATCGTGCATACAATAAAAGGTTGAGAACTAGCTTGCTACTCGGGCAATAGGTTGGAACCAAATCGTGTAGTATTCCCATGAAGGAAATGTAGTAATAACATCGAAAGAAGGTTGCACAAGTTGCTACTTACTAACTTTGAGCTTGTAACAAGCAATATCACCCTCACAGTAAACAAATAAACATAGAGATCTTCCTCCTCACCATCGATCAAGATTCAAGGGATTAATGGCTAATTTCGAACCTTATTAATACTTGGCTGTCTTTCCTAAAACATATGAAATTTGTGGGTTATTGCTAAAGTAGGCTATATTATTTGTTGATTCTATTAACTGAAAGTGTTTACAGTTAATTGTAAATTTTCGAAATCATAAAAGGGTTATTAATTGTAATTAACATCTCATAAAGCTTTTTAGACTACTCTCAAGTGGAGAGAAATTCGTTGAGACTGATGTGCATTTCTATCAAATGTGTTATAATGTTTGGAATAGACTTATTTGAACACACATTGTAACTTATTTTAGGTGGTCCCATCTATAGCAATTGCATTTGTGACATACGAGATGGTAAAAGACATTCTTGGAGTTGAAATGAGGATATCTGATTGAAACATGCTGAGGGGAAATTCAAGTTATTTGTCAAACTTACATGTTAATATTTGCTAGTTGAAGCGGCGAATAAGGTAAGTTGTGTGATAGGAACCTTCCAAGCACATGCACGCACATGCCCGTTCTTTAGTTTCTTTGCATGTTCTAACACTGCCAATATAATGAGTTATTAAGAAGTGATGATACTTTCCTTCTTGTGCATATGTTCTAGAACACTAATACTACGGTCTTCTTGGATATGTGCCCACTGCCCGTTTGGTGGAACCCACCACGGCTCTTGGACAGGCCCAAGCTTGCCCGTCAATTGTGCTGGGCCTTGCGGCACCTTTTTTAAGGTTCAGGCCGGGCTGGTTTGTTCACCCAATGCATTTTTCAATTTCTTAATTCTTATCTATATGAAAAAAAAATTAGGTTTTTATCAAATGTTTACATTTTTAAACATGCATGCTTAAAAAGGGTTGGCTTACGACCACGCCTGGTGGCCTGTTTGCTGGCCCTTTGGGACACAGACCCACACAATGGCCTGCATTGGGCTCAGGTTGGCACATGGCCCGACCTAAATTGACTCCCATTCTCTAAGGTCATGTTTGGTACTCAACATTCTACAAAATTTACACTATAATACTCAAGCTTTTGACTTGTTTTACTTGGCATTATCTGGTCGACCTGCTGACCGGATCCAAATGGCTCTGGAATTCCTTGTCGGATTGGCTCCCCGCTCCCGTTTAGTATTATTTTAAGAAAAGATTAAATTTCAAGGGTTAAAAAATAAATAAATAAATAATAATAATAATAATAATAATAATAATAATAATAAATATGAAACGGACAATATACAGAACAAATGAGTGCCCGTCCTGCTTTTATAGGGGCATGTGGCAAAAAATCCTTGGGTAGGGCACGGAATGGCACCAAAATTGTCACATTGCCATCCTTATCTAGTATTGTGATGTCTACCTTATCAAACAAATCATATCATAGTAGTGTACTTATCAACATGTTGGGTCCTCCACACAACTTATTGTGCTTTCTGGTTCATACCATTTATTTTTTTGATTTAATTATTTTCAATCTTCTAGTAAATATAGCAATAAATCGAGCAAAGACTCATATAGCCTACTCAATTATTTATTTATTTTTTTAATAAAACAAGCCTACTTTAAATTTATTGAGGTTAACAATGCCATTTGTTATGTATACACTTGGAAACAAATATTCAGTTTTGATATTGGTAATGTCGATTTTGTTGATTTTTCCGACTTTAGGCGAATTAGTTTATTTTGTCGGAATAGGAATTCGCAGTTATTCAGTAATCACAAAATATAAACGCTTATTCCAAATCTCATCGTGCTCTCAAATGGAATAACTTACCGATGGTGTGAAGATACAACATAATGGATCACACTTTTTATCTTAGAAAGTGTCACATTTTTAATTTTTATACTAATGACTTGGCAAAAACTATATATTCGAATTTCATGAATCAAAATTATAGAAATATTATAATTATAAATAAATTGTCCCCTCTCGAGTTTCTTAATAATGTGGATTTAAGATGGTAAAAGTTTTAAGATTCAAATTTCACCATCACCAATTAATTTTAAAACTAAAGCTTTTTAATATTGTTCAAAGCCACCATCTTATCCAATCTTATGTATTTCTTAAAGCGGACGAGCGAGGGGGAGGATTAAAATCAAACAACAAACATTGTTATTGAATTGCAATACAAAATTCCGAATAACGTTTTCAGAATGCAACAATTGATTGAATTGGATAAAAACACTCCCAAAACAAATTGCAATAATATACCAGCCAGCACCTACTTACAATCCCCTGAGAAAATCAAGAGTTACCTTATCCAACAAATATACCAAAATCATAATCCATGCTAAATGTATAAACCTAACATGCCTAAAAATAAAAGTGAATGGGACAATCTTACCATGATTATAATTGTCTCCTTCCAATAGATGACTCCATGTTTAGAATCTCGAATCTGTTTTCGGAAAGCTTCCATATAGGTAAGGGTTCCATGGTTCAGCTCTTCTACCGTGCCTTGGCAAACTAAAATCTTGCACTGTCGGGTATAATCTATACTACATACTGCACATACATTATGTGGCTATCTGCCTTCTTCCACTAGTTGATTTTGTGATCATTTCTTTCAGGTCATCATAGCGATTGCGGTGATAATCAATCCAAATACACAGCTGTTTTATGGCCATCTTTTTCTCCTCAGTTAGGCTCAAGAATCCCTGTTCTTTCTCATTCATCTTTTCGTCCCTTTCTTCTACCATTTTCTCTAGCTCTCCCAACTTCTCTTCTTGTTCTGTTACCGTTTTCTTCAAAATTTCCTTCTCACCTTCGGCCTTCTGCAATGGTATCTCGAGTTCTCCAACCTTCTCTCTCAATAGCAACTCTTGTTCTTTTTCATTTTTCAGTTGCTGAACTAAGTTGGCGATTTCCTTCTTTAGCTCGCTTTTCCCAGCCGTGGTCTCTTTTATCCAGTTAGCTGCAACCTTAAGCTCATTCACGATTTCATAAATTCGAGACTCTAAGTGTCCATAATCTTCCTCAAACTTAACGCTAAATGTATCAAATCCTGTCAAAGTTTCATTTACTCTCTCTGTTACCTCTGACACGATTTTCATTTGACTCTCTTTGTAAGTTGCAAGCTTTCCAGACAATGACACAATCTTCTCCTCGAGTACGCTTTGTTCTTGCTGCAACTTCTCTATTTTTCTCCTCTGGTCCTCTTCCTTCTCAGTCAGCATCTGTTCTGTGATTCGGAGCTTTTGATTTGTTAACCGGAGCTTAACTTCAGTATTTCGTACATTCTCTACCAAAGTAGCAAGTTCATCTTCTTTCATCTCCAGATCTCTTTTCAGGTCTTCAATGTTTGCTTCCAGTTCATCAACTTTCAGATTTTTGGTATCTATATCCTTGTGGAACTGTTCTGTCATCTCTTCTATTTTTTTCTTTGCAGATTTGAGATTTTCTTCACAATTTTGAAACTCACCCTCGAGATTTTTGTGCTCTTCGCTCAATTTGATAAATGCATCTTCCTTTTCTTTCAGCATTCTATCCTTGTCTGCAATCTTCTCAACTAATTCAGCTCTCTGATTCTCGGCTTGAGCCAAACTTTCCGTGGACTCTTGTTTACCTCTCTGTGTTAGAACCTCCAATTGGCTTTTATCCAACTGCAGTGAGTCTATATGCTGCTGCAAATGGTTAACTTGTTCTGTTAATGCAGCAATTTGAGCGGACGCATCATTCTGCACATCCTCCGTTTTTTTCTCAAGAGCAACGACCTCGTCGAGTCTCTCTTTTAGCATTTTCTCCAATTCAGGAATTTTTATTTCCAGACCCTCCTTTTCTTCCAGAATTCTCTGTCCATCCATAGTTTTGGTTGATAATTCCTCTTTTAGCCTTTCTATCTGAAGTAGAAATTCTGATGTTTCCCCACTTCTTTTCTCCAGAATGGAATCTGCTTCACTTTTCTGTGTTCTTAAAATACCCAATTGCTCTTGCAGGTTGCTTATTTCCCCTGTCAAAGCCATTATTTGAGCAGACGCATCTCTATTTCTATCTTCAAATTGCTTCTTTATGCTGAAGAGTTCATCCTCTTTCTCTTTTAATGCCCTCTCTATCTCTGAAGTTTTTACTTTCAGACCTTCTGTTTCTTGTTGCAACTGAATAAAGTCCTCACTTTTGCTTTTCAGCTTCTCTTCTAATTCAGTTTTCAGGTTGCTTAGAGAGTTGAGCTCCAGTTCCAAGTCTTTCACTTGCGATGCAAAATTCTCTCTCTCTTCCAGTATTTTCTGTTGCTCCTCAGTCTTCTTTCCAAACTCCCCGTTTAAAGTCTCTATGTGAATTTGGAGTTTAGAAATTTCCTGGCTTTTGCATCTTAGCTGCTCCTCTAATTCACTTTTTATGTTGCGTAATGAGTTAAGCTCCAATTCCAGATCCTTCACCTGTAATACAAGACTCTCCTTTTCTTCAAGTGTCCTCTGTTGTTCTGAGTTCTTGTTAGCCAACTCCTCCTTTATAGATTCGATCTGAATTAGGAACTCAGAAATTTCATGTACTCTTTTCTCGAGTTGTGTCTCTGTTTCAGTTTTTTGGATGAGTAGAGATTCCAGTTCCTGTTGCTTTGCATTGACCTGATCTGTCAAGTCTTTAATTTGAGCTGATGCCACATTGTCTTTATTGACTATTTGTTCTTCTAACTCGCTTTTGGTGATGCGTAAAGACTCCATTTCAAGTAGCATAGTGTTGATCTGTGCTGTCAGTTCATTAATTCGAGATAATGAATCACTCTCTTGATCCTCAAGTTTTTTCAGGAGAGCAGAAAATTCATCATCTTTTTGTTTCTCCATTTCTCCTCTCTGGGTATATGAAGAATCAAGTTCCAGTTCCAAATCCCGCGCACGAGCTGATGTTTCATTTTTGTGGGTCTCATGCATCTCCAAGTGAGCCAAAAGCTCTTTCTCCCTCTCATCCAATTTCTCCTTTAACTGGCTTGATCCGGTCACAAGATCTTGAATTTCGTTTTGCGCCTTCTTAATATCATCCTCAAGTTGTAAAATTTTTGAGGATAGAGCGTATTTTTCCTCTTCAGTTGCCTTTTGGGTCTGACGGAGCTTGACCACTTCCTTCTCTGCTGATTCAAGTTGCTCATTTAAGGTGGAAAATTCCGCTTTCAATGCTTCCAGTTCTAGCTGTAGTGCTTCTTTCTCTTGCTTCAATTGATCAGCAATGGTTCTCAAATTTTCTGCATTTTTCATCTCCTCTTCAGTGCTATGGATGGCCATCTCCTTCTCCAAGATTAAACCATCCGACTCTGCATTCTTGTCTTCTAGTTTCTGATTCAGTTCAGCTTGTAGCTTACCAGCACTTTCCAGTTTCATATTCAGATCAGAGTTTTCAGCTGTCAAATTGTTAATTCGAGATGCTGAATCTCTCTCTTGATCTTGAAGATTTTTCAGGAGAGTAGAAAATTCATCTTTCTGTTTCTCTATTTCTCTTCTCTGGGTATGCGATGCATCAAGTTCCAGTTCCAAATCATGCACACGAGCTGATGTTTCATTTTTGTGGGTCTCATGCATCTCCAAGTGAGTCAAAAGCTCTCTTTCTTTCTCATACAGTTTATCCCTTAACTGGCTTGATTCCGTTACCAGATCTCGAGTTTCATTTTGTGCCTTCTTTATGTCATCCTTGAGTTGTAAATACTCCTCTTCAGTTGCCCTTCGAGTCTGATGTAACTCAGTTACTTCCTTCTCTGCTGATTCAAGATGCTCCTTCAAGGTAGAAAATTCCCCTTTCAATGCTTCCAATTCTATCTGTAGTGCTTCTTTCTCTTGTTTCAACTGGCCAGCACTCTCCAGTTTCATACTGAGATCGGCATTTTCTGTGAAAAGTCTAAATTTATCTTCATTCAAATCTGCTATAATTTTCTCTGCTTCTTGTATTTTGCTCAAAGATCTTTGATATTCCAAACTTAATGCTTCATTTTCTTCTGTTGTCACTGTCAGCTTCCTCTCCAAGTCTGCAACCTGCAGAATTGCACTTTCGAGTTCTTGCTTAATGCTTGCCGTATTATTCTCAAAATCATTTTCCGTTTTACCATTTTTGGGGCCCTTCTTCCTTGGAGAATCATCCGAGTCTGAATCTGAGCTGGAAGACGAAGAACTATCCTTTCCTCGTTTGACTTTTTTTCGCAATTCTCCTGTCAGATGATCATATCGATCATAAAGAGATTGATAATGATTATAGAAATCCTTCACCAGATCAGCAACTGGCCCTTTCCCATGCCTTTCTTCTTCTTCTTTGAGAGCCTTTAAAATCTCCTCCACCTTGCCATCAACCTCTGCAACGAATAGGGAATTTGTGTGCATCTATCAATAGAGTGTATTGAGGTTATGGGAAATAAGACAGCTAGGCTGGAGATAAAGTCCTCCCTTTAGAAGAGAATGGTAATAGTGAAACGTTTATTTTTCTACGAAATGAATAATCTACTCAACAAATGCAAACTAGAAGTATTAATGCCAGAGATTGTGTACCTGCTTTGGTTCCTTTCAGCTCCTCGTCTCTCTCAGGATCAATGTGACTCCCGAAAAAGGATTTAAAAGATTTCTGCCAACGATTCCTTGGCATCTCTTCTTTTGATTTTAACTACTGCCTTCGATGGTATTCTAGATCAATGGAAGGCCGTCTTCATCCTGTAAAGTGTGCTTTATTTCAGCAAAAAGACTTGATTTTCTTTTCATTCATGACAGATAAATCAAATCCAGTTGGAAACCAGCATTCTAGAATTTAACAATAGACACTAATTATGAGGCATCCATATAAATGCAATTTGTGTAATGATTGAGGACAATGAGCGCATTGCATCCGCTTACAATTAGAGCATGCGTACTTTATACGGAAATTGAAGAAAGAATTCCAATTGAGTTTTGCTAGATGAACAGTGCCTATTCATCTAGAATAATTCATTCCAATTTGCCATGCTCAGATGAAATGACTACACTTTTCCAATCCTTAATGCAGAGAATTCATTCTCAACTTCCCATGCAATTAGTTCAACTCACTAAAAGGTATGTAACCCATGTTTGCCTCCCTTTGAAACAAAACTTTTTAATTCTAATACTCGTTTTCATCCAAGTATTTACACTATAAATGTTCACTTAAATTCAAAAAAAAAAATCCTACTTTTTAACCACATATTCTTCAGAAAATCACTATTCAAAACTCCATTCTTTTAGTCATCAAATAAGGGCTAAGTAAGTAACAAGTGAGTTGAAAGGCTATGTTGTGAAAATAAACCAGGTTTGATAAGTTTGCAACCATGTTTAGCTAACTTATTTCAACTTTAAAAATCATAAGTTTAGATCAATTTTTTTCCTCCAAATGTATTGGATGTTACTTTATTCTTAGTTACTTATTTTGATAATAAAATAGAAATTACATCAAAATAAATAACTTATTTCAACTTTAAAAATCATTCCTTTTCACATTACATAAGAGGACAATAATATACATTTTCAAGAGAATGTTGAAACCAGATTTCTAGGCAAGTCACTGTTTTTAAAGCGAATGTCGAATTCTTGCTTATATCCAAAGCCTAAAGGCGCTTTTAATAGAGTAATGGAGCCAATCGATGATTGCTTATTGAAGATCTTAGTTTGCTAATGTTTTAAAATTCAGTCGAGCATTGACTCAAAAATGGAGGATAAAACGGTTGAACCGATTTCAATTCGAAAGTAAAATAATATTGATAACTAAAAAGAATAAAAAACATAAATCGTGATCAATGTAAAAATAAAAATTCAATAACCAAATGTTAAGGTTCTATAACGTCAATATACTCATGATGATGTGTGTCAGAGATTCGAGAATGAATCAATTGTAAGCAAATTTGTTTTTTTAACGGAAAATTGCAATTAAGAAATCAAGTCAATGTGTGGCCGTAAATCTGAATCTCGGTTGAACCGGTTAATTGATTAAGTTCATTTTGACTTTTTTTTTTAATTCAAGTCGACTTTTCTAATTGATTTCCAGGTCGGCTTCGAAAGATTGCTTCATGCAAACAGAATATTCTACCCATTGAGATAATTATTTTATCAGTCATCAGCCCAACAATCTCCTCTAGAAAAAGAGCCGTGCTGCTCTACCAGGCCT
>CAIGRF010345328.1:0-10803 GCA_903798235.1 Fraxinus ornus
GATAAACTATTTCTAAACTTTAAACTTCAAAGTTCTTGTTCTTGTTCTCTTCAAATCTCTTTTGATTTTTTGTTCTTCAACGGATGACAATTTGAGTCTTTGAATGCTTAAGAAGATATATTTATGAAAAGCTTAACAAAAAAAATTTGTTAGAAATATAAGTGTATTGTTTGTTATAATCAAAACAAGTGGAGTTATATTTAATCATAGGTCAACATTAGAGATATCCAAGATGAGGTAGGGCAAGTTAATTTCTTCCATAAGTCGATGCTCAATGCCTGGATTGGGTGGTAGCCCAATAGGCTCGCTTTCATGGACGTCAATATTTTCAGAAACCTGCAATATAGAAATAGCCAAACTAGGGAATGAATTGTAAGTTCTCACTGAAGCCCTCTCAATTTCATTTTTATTTTCTTGCAACCTCACTTCTAACTTTTCTTCTCTCTCCCTCTTGTGGCTCTTCTTCATTTTTTGTTTGCTCTCCACTCTCATTTTCACTTTCTATTTCTTTTCTCTCATGTATCTTCTCTCTTTTTTTCATCACACTTAGCCACCTCACTATTTTTTCTCTTTTCTCTCACTTGCTCCTTGGTATGTCTAGTTATAATCCAAACTAGTTGGTTTACTAAGAATATTACTAACATGCTTCTCAATAGATATTTTACCCCCATTGACTTCTCAACTTCATCATACCTTCTAAGATCCTTTTGAAACTCGCTTTCACGCCTATCACTCCTATACCCAAAATAGTGACTAGGTGCATATCGTTTCCTCATAATAACTCTCAACTCATCCCAAGTTCCAATATATCTCTCATAATTCCTCCGCCTAGAAGTTGTCAACTGATCCTACCAAATTATAGTATAATCTACAAATTGAGTTACAGTTAACTTTACCTTTTTCTCCTCAGAGTAACTATGAGAATCAATCCCACACCAAATATGTCTCTGGATCACTCCTTCCTTTGAATGAATCAAATATTGTTTTGCTATTGCACGTATTTTGATCAACACTTTCTCCACCAAGATTTCTACCATCTTCTTGCATTGAATGCTTCTGCACGTTGCCCCCGATGAAAATTAGCAACCTTTGTGTCCAGCTTGTCCAGTTTGTCATTCACATCCCCAAGTATCCTTTCAAACCATTGTAACACCACATTCGATAACCTAAATTCTACAATATTTCTGCCTCACCAAAGTTCACTCGTGTATTACTCAAGTTTGGGCTTTTACCCTCTATTGATCTCACTATTCTGCCTTTTACCACTCAGTGCTTTCACCCAAGTACTTTAAAGAACAAGGTGAACTCAACCAATATTGTATTCCCGTGGATCCGAGTATTGATCATGAAATGTCATAGGAGAATGAAAAGATGAAGAATGACTTAAAGACACGAAAGATGTGAAATGATGAAGAAGGAATTCAATTGACTATTCAAGAACATAAAAATGAAATAAATTTTGAACGATCTTTTTTTTTTTTTTACTCAAAACCGAAATTTAAACTGTTGAAAATTTTTCGATAATATCAATATATTTTTCCGGATTTTTTTTACCTCGGGAATTCAACTAAAAATCTAGCAAAAAAATGAAAATTGATTTGGACTTGTAATTAGTCCGAAAAATAACTTTAACTCTTTTTTTTTTGTAATTCTCTGGATCAAAACTCAAGAAATAAGACGGGTCTGAAGAACATGAAAAACAAAGAAAAATAAGACTCAAAACAAGAAACAAAAGATATAACCTAATTATTTTGGAGCCTTGCTCTGATATCAAGTGATGAGAACCACGTAGCAACGAACACTACGCAACCCACAACGAGATTGAAGATCCCAAGAAAGTCCAAAGANACCCACAACGAGATTGAAGATCCCAAGAAAGTCCAAAGAATAATCTCGATTTTGAACCAACAATTAATGAATCAAGCAACTAAACAAAAATAAAGTTTAAATGACCTCTTAATTACGCAACACGTTGATCCGCACACGATGTTGAATCCCACAAGAATTAACTTGATAAGTTCACGGTGTTCAATGAAGAACAATGGTTGAAAGCACAATGCCTTTCAATTGTATAATAATATCAAATTGTCAAAAAGATTCTACAATGAATAATAAGCAAAGTATTTATATGAAAACCCTAAAATCTAGTTAAAATCGAAAATAGCTCTAAATATTACAAAAGATATCAAAAGATAGTACTTTGTCAAACTAGGAAACTCCAAAAAATTGGAAAATTTTTGTCAACTTGTTCTCGACATGTTTCTGTACGACCGCAAGCTCAAGAGTACCATACACCTGCATAGCCTTCTGTACAATTTCGTGAAGATTTCGAATTGCACTCATGAGCAAAAATCTGACAACTGAACTGAAAGTTAAGCCCGTTTTCATCTACACAGCTCGTATGCTGCTTGAACCGAGTTGATTCATTTGGTTTCTTCTTCCAAGCCCAACATGAAACTTGCTCTTTACATGTTGTCTTCAACTCCATGTGCACCGTTTCCCGAGCATGTATTTGTACGGCTTTTGTTAACTCTTTGAAAACTCGAACTTGCTGTTAACCACTTCCCGTCAATCATCAAACTCCATATAGCTTTCGGCCAATCCCGAATCATATTAGTTAGCCCTTGCCTGGGCCCATTCTTGGGCCAAAATGCATTTCAAAATAGTATTTTAATTGATAATGTATGGTTAAACAATAAAGAAAAAAAATATGAATTACGTGTAAAATTATTTTATGAGAGAATGTATGGTTGAAAATGGGAGCCAAACATAGGCTTAGTGTCTTGAACATTAAGGATTAAATGGAGATATTTGTCGTAATACGCTTAGTGTCTTGAACATTAAGGATTGAACGGAGATATTTATGGTGGATTAGAATAGCATAATGAATTAATTTGATAAGGTAAATTCCTAAATGATTTACCCATAAAATACACCTACAAAACACTTGAAGAGTACGAATTTCTTCAACGGTATATCTAAGCCCCTATTGAGTGAGCCCCATTATAATTTTAATACATTTTCTCTCTCCTCTTTTTAATCATACATTATTCAATAAAATAATATTACACGTAAATCTAGAACTTTTCTTTCTTTTTAATCACACATTCTTTAAAAAATTACCGTTCCAAAATATAGTTTCTCCAAAAATGCATTAAGCCCTTGTTTGAGCCCCATTTTGAGAGAGAATGTATTTTTGAATAGTGATTTTTGGAGAATGTGTTGTTAGAATTAAGAAAAAAAATAATTTACATGTATTATTATTTTATTAGAGAATGTGTGATTAAAAATAAATTTTTAAAAAATGAATTTAAAAAAAAAAAGGGGGGTTCAAACAACCCCTAAAATGGATCCCAAACAGGGACTAAGTTCTATTATTATTAATTTTTTTTTGCATTGCTTCATATAACCCACTATTAACAATATCCTCTGTATGGAGCTCAGCTTGAGGCACAAGAATAAAAATAGAAAGAGAGGGGAAATTAAAATTTGTTTCGAAAAATTAATGTGAATAGACAAACACATACCTATCATCTATAGGGCACAATGAAACCGTAATGTTAACATTTGTGTCAATGTCTCTACAAGCACAGTTTTCGTTAATAGACGGAGATTCATGACATGCATCTAGTTACGGAATGCAAAAAAATCTCAACGAGTCACCAAGTACCTGAATAAAGTCCATATAGTCCATTCGGTAAAGATGATCACTAGACAAGATAAGAATGCGTTCGACATTTTTATTTTCACCATCCTACACATATGTCGAGTAATCATCATTAGTCCTTTGAATCTTTGATCAATGAGTGTTTTATGCCAATTTAGCTTCCACCAAATTGATATGATCCAAGGTGCCATCAAGACGAGGGCAAGTCCGGGGAAGGATCCATTGCTAGTGGAAGAAGGACCGATGACTCGATCGAGGGCAAAGCAGGTGAAAGAAGCGATGACATTGCTTGCTCAAGCTATGGTTGACGATATGGTGATCGTGACGAAGATTGGAGCAAGTTCCATTTTGGCGTCGAGGCCGAAATTAGGATGGATAAGCATGAATCAAGTAGCTAAACTTGGAAAATAGGCGATAGTAGCGCCTCGCGCCCAACTGAAGCTCCATGTTACAGGGGGTAGTGGCGCCCCCGCGCCCAACATCCAAGAAAATTTTTATTTTTATTTTTTGCAAATTTCCTTATTTTACTAGAATTCTATATTTAGTCAATCTCCTATTTTATTTATGAGATTATGCACTTTTTTACCTAGTTTCTAGGGTTTGGTATAAATATAAAAAACATTCATTGTATTGGGGACTTTTGATAAATTATTAATTGAGAGGCTATTGCTTTCCCTTGTTCTTCAATTAAACAACTAATCGAACTTATCAAGATTTAAATCTTGCAGCGTTCAAAACATCGGATCATGGGTTCTTCATGGTGTAATCAAGGAGTTCAACGTATCTTTGTTATCGCTGGATTTTTTGATTCACTTCATTGGGTTCAAGTCCAAAACCAGATCAAATTGGCGTTCTTGGGTTCCGCATCAATCTAGTTGTGGGTTTCGTAATCACCGTTGCTATGGGATTTGCATCAGTTGGTATCAGAGTTTTGGCTCCAATTCTATCAGGTTATAGCCTTTATTTTCTTGTTGAGTCAGTAAATTTCATTTTTTTCGTAGCTTTTTCGTGTTCTTGAGTCGTTCTTCGTTTCCAATTCCTAGATCCATAAATTTATTGTTGGTAGTATACTTTTGTGTTAAAAAAAAGTTACTGTTCATCGCGGTTACTGTTCATCAGTGAGAAAAAAATCATCCACTTTGAGTCAAAATTATAGTGGGTAAAAGGCAGAGGGTGAGATTATTAGAGGGTAAAAGCCAATTGAGTGATTCCAAGTGAACTTGGTGAGGCAGAAATTGAGAGAATGTCAGACATTGAAGACTCAAATTCCAGCAGGAATGGTAATCAGACCAATTTGCAGGATGATATGATGGATAAGTTTGAACGGTTGTTGATGGATATGGGAGAGCAATTGAATGCTTCGATGGTAAATCTTAGTAGGGAACAACTAGCGAATGTACCTCACGATAGGAGGGTGGGTATGTGAGTTCCTAGGATGGATGAACATGAGATCGATAGTGAATGGGGGTGAAGATGAGTATGAAAGGGATGAGATGGAACAAATGAGGCATAGAGGCGATAGGTTTGAGCGACATGGTAGACATAATCATGGAGGTGAAGCTGATGGTAATTTAGGTAATGTAAAAATGACGATTCCACAATTTAAGGGTATGAGTGACCCCGAGGCATATTTAGAATGGGAGAAGAAGGTGGAGTTGATTTTTGATTGCCATAGATAGGATGATAAGAAGGTGAAGATTACGGTGTTGGAATTAACTGATTACGCCATCACTTAGTGGGATCAAGTGGTTACTTCACGGCGTCAAAATCGGGAGAGGCCTATAAATACTTGGGATGAATTGAAGGCGGTGATGAGGAAACGATTTGTGCCTGGTCATTACTATAGGGAGCTCCATAAAAAATTGTAGAGTTTGTATCAGGGGTCGAAGAGTGTAGAAGATTATCATAAGGAGATGGAGATTTTGATGATTAGGGTAAATGTAGAGGAAGATCGAGAAGCTACCATGGCTAGGTTCTTGAATGGGTTGAATAAAGAAATTGCTAATGTAGTGGAGTTACAACATTATGTAGAGTTCCTAACCCAAATTGGAAGTCGAGGTGGGAAGGTAATAAGGTGAATGAAGCAGTAGCTAAAGGAAGGACTGAAATGTAGAGGGAAAAGGAAGAAAGTACTAGCAGACCCATACCCAAAATGGAGTCACAGCAACCAAGGAATATGGATATAAAATGTTTTCGATGTTTAGGAACACGGCACATCGCTTTTCAGTGTCCTAACAAAAGGGTAATGATTCTACGGGATGGCGGAGAGGTGGTGAGTGAGAGTGAAGGAGAATATGAAGACACGCCAATGTTGGAGGATGTTGATGAAGAGGAGAAAGTGGAATTTCTTGTTGGTGAACTGCTGGTCACAATGAGAGCTCTTAGCACTCAAGTCAAGGCAGATGATATGGAGCAACATCGTGAAAACCTATTCCACACCCGATGCCACGTCCACGATAAGGTATGTAGTTTAATCATTGATGGTGGAAGTTGCACAAATGTAGCTAGCACGATCTTGGTTGAGAAATTGGGATTAGTATTATTTAAACACCACAGGTCTTATAAACTCCAATGGTTGAATGAAAGTGGAAAAGTTAGGGTGAATAAATAGGTGATGATGGATCTCTCAATTGGGAGTTATAGTGACAAGGTTGTATGTGATGTNCTATGATGGTGGAAAGACAGGTGTAGAGGAAGGAAACTGTTAGTCAACCGGTGAACACTTCGTCTCATAACCCAATTTGGAAGTCTAGGTTTGAATGTAATAAGGTGAATGAAGCAGTAGCTAAAGGAAGGACTGAAATGTAGAGGGAAAAGGAAGAAAGTACTAGCAGACCCATACCCAAAATGGAGTCACAGCAACCAAGGAATATGGATATAAAATGTTTTCGATGTTTAGGAACACGGCACATCGCTTTTCAGTGTCCTAACAAAAGGGTAATGATTCTACGGGATGGCGGAGAGGTGGTGAGTGAGAGTGAAGGAGAATATGAAGACACGCCAATGTTGGAGGATGTTGATGAAGAGGAGAAAGTGGAATTTCTTGTTGGTGAACTGCTGGTCACAATGAGAGCTCTTAGCACTCAAGTCAAGGCAGATGATATGGAGCAACATCGTGAAAACCTATTCCACACCCGATGCCACGTCCACGATAAGGTATGTAGTTTAATCATTGATGGTGGAAGTTGCACAAATGTAGCTAGCACGATCTTGGTTGAGAAATTGGGATTAGTATTATTTAAACACCCTAGGCCTTATAAACTCCAATGGTTGAATGAAAGCGGAGAAGTTATGGTGAATAAATAAGTGATGATTGATCTCTCGATTGAGAGTTATACTGACAAGGTTGTATGTGATGTGGTACCTATGCATGCAGGCTATATTCTATTGGGCGGGCCATGACAATATGATAGAAAAGTTACACATGATGGGTATAGGAACCGATATAGCTTTGTCAATGAGGGACGGACTATTACTCTTGGGCCATTAACACCGGCACAAGTTTATGAAGACCAAGTTAAATTGAGGAATGAGGAAGAGAGAAGAGCAAGAGAGTCTGAGAAAAGGAGAGAAAACAGTGAGCTAGTGAGTAAGAGAGAAAATGATGAGATGGCTGATAGTGGGAGTAAGAGAGAGATGCTACATGAGAGTAGAGAAAATAGTGAGCTAGTGAGTAAGAAAGAAAATTGTGAGGTGGCTGATAGTGGGAGAAAGAGAGAGAGGCCCCATGAGAGGAGAGAAAAAAAGCCAGTTGAGATGAGAGAAAAGCCGGAAGCGAGTTTCTTTGTAAGGAAGAGTGAATGTAAAAAGGCTATAGTTGGTACAAGACAAATTTTGTTGTTGGTAAGCAAGGAATCACCCCTGAACTCCGAGGAAACTCGCATACCCCTCCCTAGTTTGGCTATTTCTGTCTTGTAGGGTTTTGAAGATCTGGTCTATATAAGCATTCCTATTGGGACTCCACCAAATCCGGATAATGGATATCAACTTGTGGTTGAAACTAACAATCCCCACCCCAGTTTTGTTAATTCTTCATTACAGGAGGTTGAATATGAGTTCCCCAAGAAGGCAAAGGAGTTTCAAGAGAAATAGAGGGAGTTTATATGTCGGGAATTGAATGTCAAATGAGGTATGAAGGAAAATCTGAGTCCATGTATTGTGCCATTGTTACTATTGCCTAGGAAGGATGAGACATGGAAGAGGTGCGATGAATCACCAATGGTAAGGTATTCCCATCTCATACATAGGTTAGATGATCGTTTAGCATGTAGGGATAGGTTTTCACTTGGAGCATGTAATTTTAACCTCACAACTACACCTCAGCTAGATGCTATACTTGATGATTTGCATGTGTCATATATTTGTGGTACACTTGAATATAAGGTCAACTATGAAATTTATAAGTGGTTAGTTAGGTTGTTTGAACTCACTAGTCCATCTCATACTTTCATGGGATTAAATAGTCGTCTTTTGTGTGCATTCATAGGAAAAGATTTATTAGTTTATGACCATATTTTATATTGCAATGGACTATGCATGTATGTTGAAGTGCGAGGTCACATGTCACGTGACGATACCATAGTAAGTGGGAGAGATTTAGATGCGCGTGTTACATATTTGAAATATATTAATCTAGATCTACATAACTACTTGTGGGAAGTTGGATGGCACGTGTTAGGGATTAAATTGACAGTTTCTACTACTTATTACGCATGTTTTGATATGGCTTGTGGTTTTAATCTCCTAATTTTGTCGGGTTTAATTGCTTTAATTGTTGATGTAAGTGGTAAACTAGATGGAAAACAAGAGATTGTGCTTGAATTGTCCCACGCCTACAAATTGGAACATTATGGCGTGTATCATTGGATCCAGGCGATGGTGATTGGGTGTACATACGAATAAGGGGGATACGAACTTGAGTGTGGTCCAACCTACATCCCAAAGAAGAAGGACCATTCCATTATATTGCTATGATTGCGAACGCAGGCTACAGTCTACTTCTACTGCGTAAGTCTATAATGGTTAACATTTTCAATGTTGCTAATGTTGTTTCATTTGCTGCAGGTTCGAATTCGATGTCGAGTCCTTTCGAAAAGAGAGTGGATGATATGATCCAAGGTGCCATCGAGACGAGGGCAAGTCCGAGGAAGGATCCATTGCTAGTGGCAGAAGGACCGATGACTCGATCGAGGGCAAAGCGGGTGAAAGAAGCGATGACATTGCTTGTTCAAGCTACAGTTGATGATATGGCGATCATGACGAAGATTGGAGCAAGTTCCATGTTGGGGTTGAGGCCGGAATCGAGATGGATGAGCTTGATTCAAGCAGCTGAACCTAGAAAATAGGAGGCAGTGGCGCCCCCGCGCCCAACTGAAGCCGCATGTTACAGGGGGTCGGGAAATTTATATTTTTTTTCCCGAATTTCCTTGTTTTACTAGAATTCTATGTTTAGTCAATTTCATACCTTATTTATGAGATTATGCACATTTTTTACCTAGTTTCTAGTGTTTGGTATAAATACCAAAANTTGATTCAAGCAGCTGAACCTAGAAAATAGGAGGCAGTGGCGCCCCCGCGCCCAACTGAAGCCGCATGTTACAGGGGGTCGGGAAATTTATATTTTTTTTCCCGAATTTCCTTGTTTTACTAGAATTCTATGTTTAGTCAATATCCTACCTTATTTATGAGATTATGCACGTTTTTACCTAGTTTTTAGGGTTTGGTATAAATACCAAAAACATTCATTGTATTGGGGACTTTTGATAATTAATTGAGATGCTATTGCTTTCCCTTGTTCTTCAATTGAACAACAAATCGAACTTATCAAGATCTAAATCTTGTGGCGTTCAAAACATCGGATCGTGGGTTCTTCATTGTGTAATCAAGGGGTTCAATGCATCTTTGATATCGTTTGATTTTTTGGTTCACTTCCTTGGGTTCAAGTCCAAACTGGATCTAATTAGCGTTCTTGGGTTTTGCATCAATATAGTTGTGGGTTTCGTAGTCACTGTTGCTACGGGGTTCGCATCACAAATGCACCTCAAACACCCATAAAAATTGCCTCACAACA
Source organism: Fraxinus ornus (assembly GCA_903798235.1). NCBI lineage: Eukaryota > Viridiplantae > Streptophyta > Magnoliopsida > Lamiales > Oleaceae > Fraxinus > Fraxinus ornus. The sequence goes on from CAIGRF010345328.1 coordinate 9,738, forward strand.
TCTACTGTTTCTTGGAAAGACTTCTTACATGCTTCCTCTAGTGTCTGAGTGGCAGCTAAAACCTGTTTTGAGCACATTTTTTCTTTTTAAGCTAATATAGAATTTATATGGATGTAAAAGAAAGAGAAAAATGATGTAACCAAAGCTTTTATCTCTAGCAAAGCAATCATTAATAATTATTCAACAAGAAAGAATAATTTTTCTTTTTATTTGCAGCTAGAAGGTTTAGCTAATTAACACTTTATTACTTTTTATTCAACAATTACATCTTACCTCCACAAATCCGTCCTCGAAATTCACGCCATTTCCTAAGTTACACGTGCGAGCAAGGTGGCAATTAAGGAAGAAAGAGTTGAAATGAGTTTGTATGAAAATATTTCGTATCCCACTGTTGATGCAGTTACTCATGGGTACATCAATTAGCCTGTAACAGCCCCAGTCTGAACCTGCAGAACAAGTCATGCGATTACACAATTTAAATATTAACCTTTAAGCTAATTGTGAGTTGATCTTCAATAATGTTTTTGTACTCTAAAGTCTCGAGCTCAAGATTGTTTCTTGAGAAAATAACGTCGTTCTAAAAGTACAGTCACTTCTTTTTCCCCTTAGACTAAGAAGAACAATATAGATGACAAAACGACAGGCTCCGTTACATGAAGTTGGTTGCTCACGCACCAAACTATCGAAGCAAAATATGTATAGATCTTTTCTTACAACAGGTTAAGCTCTCTTGCTGGTAAGAGGAAAGAGCCGAGTCCCACCACCACCACCAAGAATTATTGAAGCCAGTTTTCGAATCTGCCTTTGGAGGATCATCAAAGAATGGTGCTTCAAATGCCTGAAACCATTATCAAATGCAAAATTCATAAGAAATCAATCAAAACATTTCAGGAACATAAATAAAATCTGGAGGTGAATTTATTCACTCACCACCAACTCTTTGTTAATATCCTGTGTCAAAACCGAAAATGCAACTCCCGGCCTGAATTCTTTTCCCTTGTTTTCATTTCTTAGATTCTTCAAAATCTGTTTTCGAAAAGTATCATTTTTCAATCTCTTTCGGGTT
>CAIGRF010345328.1:34739-48615 GCA_903798235.1 Fraxinus ornus
AAAAGATACACCAGATGTCCTGATTAAGCCACAAATACTTATTTGAGAAGACTTGACTTTTGATGAAAGATTATTAGCATAGTTTAGTCCTAGATTTCGAATCAATCAAAGAATTGGAAAATCATTATTTGTAAATTCATAATGGTTTACTTAGTTCTTCACACACACACACATATCAGTTTTGCATTGGAAGAGTAAATATTGGTTTGGTATTGTGACTTTGAAACAGTTTGTAGATTTAGTATTGTAATTTCAAATACTAAGATAAAAAACTAGAATGTCAAATCAAATATTTTTGCATGATTGTGTTTTTATTGTTATTTAGGTTATAGTTTTGTTTGAGAACAAACAAATGTTTAAGTTTGAGGGTATATAATAAATGTATTTTATACACTTATTCGGGGCCTAAAATATCGATATTTGTCAATTCTTTAGACAAAATAAATCCTAAATTGTTGTATTTTTTGTTTTATAGGTTAAACTCATTGGTTGAACGAAAAACTGAAAGAAACAAAAGAAAAACTAAGGGAAAATGACAAAGTTCAAAGTTTGAGGACCAAATTGCAAATATTCAATAGATAATCCGAACCACAAGACGATACTTTGAAGATTGCTAGGAGACAATTGGATGGAATTAGAACTCAAAAAGGAATGGAATATGATCAAAATCAATTTCAATCACACAAGTAACTATATTCCAGATTTTTAGTTGAAAATTAAAACCGATTTTTGGCATAATAAATGTTCGAATTGGAAAAAAAAAATTATATTTCTATCAAAGTTGTAGCCCTTTGAATTAGTTTTCCAATTGTCTCAATCCGATATCAAAAGAGAAAGTTATGGCTTAAATACTGATTGTTGTGCAGAGACAAAAAAAAAAAAAAAACCTCGCGCAAATGCAACTTTCCTTATTCTATTGTAACTCATTTGGAAATCAATTTTCAAGTGATTTTCAACCAATTTTCTACTCATACAAATACCTAACAACAACATTACATATGAGAGACCTCTCATAAACATCTCACACTCCAATATTCATCAATTATTATCATCAAATGAGAAAAATTCATAGTTTTTGTGAGAGAATTGAATAAGACTTGCAAGAATTCAATCCAGTGGAGATTCAAATTTGATTTTTTTGAGCAAAGAAGAGGAGGCGCAAGTGGAGATTTATCAAGAAACCATTGAAGAGATTCAAGATTTCAAGATTCATATTCATTTTCTCAATTTATCAAAAACCCGGGTTATGTCTTTTCACTTAAATATGATTTCTTATCCTTTCAACATGTTATGCTTGTTGTATACATTGCTAGGTGAGATGAACACCTGTTATGATATTTTTAGTTTTTAATTAATTATTTTGACTTTAATTTGATTTGATTTGTGGATATTTATTATCGTCTTTATCGTTATTTTCAATTGTTTGATCATCAAATGAATTGTTAGTGAATTTTATTGTTATCGAGAGAAATAATAGGATTTAAGTACAATATAATAAACATTTGTAAAGTTCGATAGAGCATAGAGATATACATCTTGCGTTATATGGCTTTAATATGTGTTGTAGCAATTATTAATGCATTTATCATATTTGTATCTTTTATCGAGAGATAGAAGAGTCACATGAGGGGAATATATTTGATTGTTATCGAAAGAGGCTTTCAATTAAAGTAGGACTATTGACTAACATGAATGATTTGAAACTGTCACTTTAATTGTTACACTAAAAATAAAATAATAATGGGGATTCGATATCTTAGCAATTCATCTCACGCATTTGAAAAACACATCTACTTACTTTGTTTAGTTTAATTGATAATTTAGGTATTAGTATAGAAAAATCATAAAATTTATTTGTTATTCGATTAAAGTTGCAATTAATTTTAATTCAATCAAGCACTAATACTCGTGGGTTCGACACTCTATTTATCATTATATAACTTGACCACGATTCGTGCACTTGTGGGTTTTTAAATGATCAAAGAGGGAAGAAAACTTTGTTGGGTGATGAGAATGAAGGTGGTGGTGGAAGAAATGGCAATGGTGGTGATGGTTTTGGGATGTGTGGGATGGATGGAGAAGAAGTTGATTTATTTATTTATTTTTATTTTAATTATTTTATTATAAAAAAATGTAAAGTTATCATTTTAACCTTTTAAAATGAGTCAAAATTACCGTCAAAGTCAATTATTTGGTCAATTAACTGTCAAACTAACAGAAACCATCCATTTGGACTTCAATTGCGATATTTTGAAAGGTTTGGTATCGTGGGTGACAAATGAAAAGTATGGTACCGTTGGTAGCCCAAATGAAAGGTTTGAACAAAATCGAACCTCCACATTCTATGTGAATTTCTCATCGTTGCACTAGATTTAAGTAAATTATATTTTAAATGAAACTTTTCAAAAGTCAACGAAATTTATAAAAGTTCTAATATGAAATTCGGTTCAAATCTACGAACAACTTCCAGTAATTCTCTACAAATCTTTGAAAATCCACAAATTTCACAAAAAATTATTCCATTAAAAAGTCTATCAATTGAATACATCCCCCCAAAAGTTGCTTTTAAACATACTTGGATAATTTTTCAAATGTTTTGCCTGATTAAAATATTTTTTAATTAAAACCGATCCAAAATAACTTGCTCATAACACTTTTCTATAAATAGCAAAATGAAAAAACTGTCAAACGGTCTCAAAGACTCGAATTTGAATCAAGATTAATTGGGTGTTCGACACCCATTTTTTTGCAGAATTTTTAAAATAGTAATTGATGGGATCATGTGTGGTGGAAAAATTATGAAAAGTTTTAAATTTTTGTGTAATATTATTTTATTGAAAGAATGTGTGGTTAAAATGAAAAATGAGAAAAAAATGAGAATGAGAATGAATGCCAAACAGAAATCTTGTTTCATCCTCACAGCAAACCAAATTTTGACATCAACAGAAAATAGAACTATTATCATGATACGTTTAATCCTATTTAATACTTAAATATTTACTGCATTATAGATTAATGGGTAAGTGGGTGGAAAAACGATACTCATTTCCAACAGGAGCAAGTGGGCGAGTCTTCCATACATACAGACTCCCTGAAATCCTCTTCTCATACTCATTATTCCCTTCTCTACCATATGAACGAAAAGTTCAATCAACTCTCTCCCTCGTGGATCTTCTTGAACAAGATACACTATTACATTTAGCGTTATCATAATTCCATCGTAATTTATTGGAGTTGGGCTCCCTACAACTACTACATCTATCGACTAACTTTCTACACTGTTTACAACGCGAAAGTGATCCTCTCCCCTCGCCTGCCCAAAAACCATGATGATCCACCACTGATTCTGCACAAGGACAACATTTCTCGGGATATCCAGAAGAGCTGCAGTCGAAATCAGCAATTGGAGAATGCCTAGAATGCAATGGAGATAGAGAGGATGATGACGATGCTGTGTCAGAATCTGTGGAGTTCCTCCATGATCTATTCCAACAGATTCCATTATCGCCAAATATTTGATCAAAATTGTCATCAGTGCTTGTTGATTCCATGTTAGTGCTGTCTGTACTGTAAGAACCAACTTCAGAGAAGAAAGACGAACTCTCGCTCCTACAGTCCTCTTCTAAAATTGTCTGAATTGGCTGGAAACTCGTGCAATTAAAGGAAAAGTCATTGCAGGTCTGAACATTCAATTTGCCTGTAGAAACATCCTGTCGATCTGCTGAGTGAGCTCTTGTCTTACAAGTCGGATGTTTTGCTTTTCTTGTATCACGAGGAACTATTGAACTCCTTATTAGTCTTGGGGCACGTGGTGAACACCTATGAAGAATTCAATCAAATCAGAAACCACAGAAATGAGGAACAAAAGAAGGGCCAAAGAAATTCAAACACCAAAAACATCTCACCTTGCATAGAGAAGCATGTATGCATCTTTCATCAAAACCTTTTCAAGTTCCACAACTTGCACCTATAACCAGATAAATATCAGATTAAAAACTCTGAGGTGCACATACACAGGCAGAAAATAGAGTAAGAATAATAAAACCTATCCAGTCCCTATTCCAAAAATTTGTAATAGTCCAACTACAAGAGGCAAGTAAAATTCAAACACAATCCCAGTGCATTACCAAACTATTTTTGGATCGTGCAAATTCCCAACAAGTGATGAATCTGGAGAAAAACAAGATTGGTTCCAATATGAGTGCCCTAATTTTGGCAATAAAATCATCGTGTAGAACACAAAACTTGAAAAGCAGCCAACAAGGTGTACAAACTTGCTGCCAAACTCGAAGAAAGCCTAAGAATGCTACTCAACCATCCCCCTTATTAAACAGAGACAATTAGTTACACCCAGATACTTGCACCAACCAACCTAGGTGTACAAACTTGCTGTCCATGGGTGGATTTGATATAATATAGGTGTTAGCCGACAGATTTTTTTGCATACTTAACCAGAGTCTAACAATGCTACTCAAATGTCCCCCAGAGGACAATTACTGACACCTTGACGTCAAGATACTTGCATCAACCAAACCAGGTGTACAAACATTATCTTTTCCCTGCTCCCTTTCTCTGATGGCCTCATTCCTTTTGTTCCTTTGTTCTATTTTAAGGTGGGTGGTTTCGTTCCTTGTGACATGCTTAAACCCTACATCACGAGTCAAATTTCCCCTTGTACACAACATAAAGGATATCATGATTAAAAGAGCCTTTGGAAACAATATCTTGTCAGAGCAAAACAATTTCCAGTTTATATCGTATGGATGAATCAGTGCCTCCAAGTGAAAGATAAAGTATCTCAATAGGTGTAAAACACTGAAGTGAAATCCAAGAAGATGAATTTTTGTGGCACAATAAAAGATGTTTTAGAAGGAGAAGCTAAAGACATACAGTGCTATCATCAGCTTTAAACCACCTGCCCTGGTTATTCTTTATGTAAGACACGTAGTGACCAGAGAATGTAGCATTCATAACATCCAAGTGCACTACTACTCCGTAAAGTAGGTAAATTGGGGATTTGTCACTTGTCCCGCTCATATACGGGGCCATATTCAGAATTTCTGGAAACTTAATTCTCTTATTCAGCTTCCCAAATTTGTCGGCCTGTAACACAAAAAAGGTAAGCAACTCAGAGAAACTTGAAAACAAATGAAACACGTATTTGATCAAAATGATAACCTGAAATCTCTTTAGAACAATAGTGAGGACATTAGGGGCCTCCAGTACTCTCAACTTCTTTTTGGCCTTCTGATATGATCTACATCTGACAAAACCAAGATGTAGCTTGATAGGTCTTCTCATGTATACCATCAGAATTGAAATATAAACCTACTTCATCAACTACCAACAACTTGGAAGTCAAGAGAATAAAATTGTACGCAAAAAGTCTACCAAAAAAAAGGTGAAATTAATGAGTGGATCCTTTTCTATTCTCTACCAGAGAGTTGCAAGTATTCAATCGATCTGTCCATGTAACTGAATACTACATAGATCTAATGAGAAGATGTTTTAGGGGGAAAATGGCTTTCCCTGGTTCATATATCCAGAGAGATTTCCGTTTGCTAACCGGACATACGTTTACCATGCCAAGAATCCCATCTTAACTTACTGAAAAAATTTGATGCCTACAAATATACACAACCACATAAAAAACAGATAGGTATTGACCATGGAACAAATGATCTATTACGACACATGGGGGAGGAAAAAGTTTAATCAATATCATATCCGATGCAAAACGAATTTGGTGACATCATAGTGGCATTTATAACAATTGAAATATGTAAAATGGCTTTTAATAAGGATTTACAGGATGAGATTATTGAATTCTGATGGCTTATCAGTTCTTTAAAGCAGATAAGATGAATGTCCTGCCATTAAATTATGGTAACATTCCAATTTTATCCACAAAAAGGAAAAAAAAACTAACAAATTGTCATAGTGGGGAACAGTATGAGAGTGTGGAGGAGTTATTAAACATGTCACAGCTATGAAAAGATAACATTCAGAGTCAATCTCAAGGTTCCAAGCCAAATTCCAGAAGAAAAAGGTAATGGTTCCATGAAAGGGATGTAGGCAGAAGTTAACAAGTATAAAATCCACAACAGTGATGACAAATAAGCCCCTCTTTGAGCCGCATTTTTTTGGGAAAATATGTTTTGGGATAATGATTTTTTTGGAGAATGTGTGGTTGAAAATGAGTTTTGGAAAAACGAGTTTTGGAAAATATGGGACTCAAACAGGGGTTAAGTTTACCACATTAAAAGGTCAAGAATAAGAAAATCGAAAGTGTTTAAAAAAAATGATGAAACAGATTGACAGAAGGAAAAGCCAAACCAGGTCATCACTGAGAAAGCCATGCATGAAACCAAGAAAAAATAATCCATTTGTCTCCTCTTTTTCTTTTTTTCTTTTTTTTTATTTTTATGCTCAAGACCACAAAACAAACAGGATCAACAGACCTGCTGCAGCTATACTTATTTTCACCATCTAAAGTCTCGGTGTGAGTGAATTGCTCTATGGCCTCTTCCAGGGTTCCTATATCTCCTCCTATCTCAACAGTAAGATCCATCATTCTTTCGTGACGCTCAGATTTGCCTCCGCACCTCATGCACTCAATCTGTACTTTCACATTCACAATCAAAATTAAAATCTAAATAGAATATTCTCAAAGCAATACAGCTCTCAATTTTATAGTACCCAAAAATTGTCTCAAATCACCTTTGATCGGAGGTAACCCCCAAAAGTAAGCCCCATGAGAGTTGTTTCTTCATCCAAAGGTCTTGGCTCCTTAATCCCAGATTCCTTGAGGCAGACAAATTGAATGGATTCGATTGCACATCTAGATTTAAAATATATTGGCATAAAATTAGTGATAAATCAACAATTAAGATGCAAAATATGTGCTTACCAGGTAGGTAAAAGCCAGCTTACCTAAGAAATTCATGAGCATCTTCTTCCCTCCCATTAGCCAGATGACTTCCTATGTTCTGTAACTTAGATATTATCCTAATGGGCGAGAGAGGAGAAAGACCTTCCCTGGCCTTTGAAACAAGAGATTCAAACTCACAAGTGAAGCACCATTCTTTTTTCTCACCTGATACAGACGGAAAAAAGTAATGGAATTAAATACAATACAATAACCAAAAGATTCCAAAAACTAAAGTAAACGAGAAAAAGCTATATGAGCATGAAAATAGAATCCACCAAATGGTTAATTGAGAAAACGAAGACCAAGATGGAGGAACTTACATGCTTTTGAATGGAGTCCTTGGAGAAAATAAGCTGTGAGGGGTGGTGTGAATGCCAAACATTGAAGCACAGCATTTGCATAACAGCTACAAGAAAGATTCAAATAAAGAAAAACTCACATGGGATCTAATGTTTAAAGAAAACAATGGTAGCATTAATTACACATCAGAAGATTTATTACAAGTTAAACAATAAAAAATTGCATGAAGCATAGTTTTACCGGCTCTTAGTCACAAAATTAAAAACTGATTCTGTACCAAAATTCATTCCATATTGACAATGTGAAACATAGTTTACAATATAAGTGGAGAAACTCAATTCACCTTATCTTCCTACGAAGCATGGACTTGTCGACATGTAAATTTTTCAGAAAAGTGGGATTGGTAAGTTGTTTATTTTTCCCCCAAAAAAATAAATAATAATAATAATAATAATATTGATTTTAAATTTTTATTTTGAAATTATTTTGGAATACAAAATAAGAAACCCAAACAATATTACGAAAAAAAAAAATTATAGTCATAAAAAATTAAGAGAAGCTTCCTATTGAGGATTTGTTTATTCGCGAGTACAATTCTCTACGATACACACGTGATTTTTCAAAAAAGTACTGACATGATACATCGCCGACAAGTGATTAAATTCTTTAAAATTCTTCATTTATAATATAAATTTGATTTTATACTCGTGATTAATTTTTCTTATTGAAATCTTTTAAATATGAATACTTATTTGTTATTTAATAATAACTTTGAATTAAAAATATATAATATTTCTGATAAAGAATGAAAAATGACCATGGTAGTGTCCAAAGATGGTCGGTATCCGACATGTAGTTGAAATGTTCGTGCAACAGAGATAATTGTAATTCTATTCCCAAAGTAATAAATGTGATACGAAAAGGGAATTCCTTTGCCCCTTCCTTCCCTTTCACATTTCCCCTATGCAATACTGCACCCATTTCTCCATCTCCCTTTTCGGCATCAACCGCTTCTCTCTCCCCATTTCCCTCTTCAAGTCTTCACGTCCAGATCTTCCCACATTTCCCCACTTCCTAGCCATTTCTCAGATCTCTCTATCAAATTTCATCTGTTTTGTGCACGAACCACTGACAGAGAACAGATTGCTGACTAACTTCTTGGATCCAAGTAGTAGATGTTGAAATTACCTAAATCCAAATTTTGTTTGGAAGAATTTCTTTGCAAATACTTTAAATGATCATGCCGATTGCATGTCCACAGCGTGTATGAAGGACAAAGAAAAAGAAGAGGAGTCAGGAACCAACTGGTGTGCCCGCATGCGTCAGTGTGCAAGACATGTTGGACACCAACACCGACAGTTGACCCAGCCAACATGTTCATGCTTCTAAGTATTGTCAAATTTTGAAAATTATAGTAGTTACAAATTCTTGCATACAAGTAATTATATCCAGTTGATCATCATGTCAAGAATTAGTGATGCAGTATTCAAACAATGGCAATTATACTAGTTCAGACTTCAATAAACTGTGAGAAAAATATTAGTCTTCTGCTCCAAGTTTGTATCATAAAGAGGTGGCCATGATTTATATAGCCTCAGTTTGAGCCACATTCTATAAAACTCATTTTTCTTCAAACTTATTTTCAACCACACATTTCTCAATAAAATAATTTTACACATAAACCCAAAAATTTTCTCATAATTTTTAACTACACATTCTCCAAAAAAGAAAACACTATAACAAACTCTATGTTACATAAAAATGGGGCTCAAACACACCCAAAGATTTAATTAACAAAAAGTTGCATGTTATATTAAATTCCATGTGTATGTTAGGGGGAAGAAGGGAGAGTTACATGGGACATGTATTGATAGAACTATGCAGAGCACATACTTCAAAGAGGAAAAACAACATGAAGCTTTTAGAATACATTCATATTTTGCCAAAATGAGGACAAGTATGGCATGTTACCTGTTTCCACAATTTATGAGTCCACATGGACGTAATTCAACCTTATTCCAATTGTAAAGCTTCACAAAGAGGTCATAAGGAAACAGCCCCTGTAAAAAAGATCACTTTAGCAATGCCCTATATCTTCATATGGAGGAATTGTGGATGAATACAACAAATCAAGCTTCATGCAGACCTTGAATTTTCCCATAACATCACTTGGAGAGCCTAACGAACTATGCCACATTAATTTAGAATCTCTGAGTGGGTCCAAAGTCCTCGCTGATTTATTCAAGCCAATCCTAGCATTTTCTGAATGACAACCACACTCTGAAGAACAAGCATCAAACCCATGAGTGCAGTCAATCTTCATGGACTGCACATTAGGAACGGTAAGCTTCTTGGTGCCAGAAACTTTAGATGTCAGAGAATCAACTTCATGAAATTTCGGAGCCATTGAAATACTGCTTGTGTTGTTAACCCTACTATTTAACATATCAGGTGTCGGCGATTGCAAACCACTATCTCTTGTAATATCTCTACTTGGCAAATTCTTTTCAGAGTTGGATGCTGTACGAACAAAATAAGCATTAGATGAGCCCTTAGCTTCACTGAACTTTGAAGTACATTTAGTGGAAATATTCTGAAAATCATTGCTATTAGATGTTTTTGAACTGATTAATGGTTGTATTCTAGACTCCAGACCATATGGACTTGCTTCTTTTGATATTGGAGCTTCATCCGTCAACTTTTTGGACACTGATGTAGCTGGAAGATGATCACCTGCCATATTTCTATTTGCATCAGAACTTGGTCCTTCCACAGTATGAACATTAATTCTAACTGCAGTAGAAAACCTTCCAGAACGAAGAGAATCTGGTACGTTAACATGACCACATTCATCAAGTGCGTCAATTGATCCCTCCCAAAAACCAGAAGAAGGCGTAGAAGGTTCAGAAAGTGAGTGCTCTTCCAAGCCAGTGCCAGTCCAACCCGATGAAGTTGATGATTCACTACTATTATGTGAATCAATACAGCTAGTCTTGAACTGGTTTGGTTTATTTCTAGCAACATCATCAGTAAAATCAGACATGATAGGTTGCTCCAATGAGAGTCTCCTTCTCTCCGTGTTAGCGCAGGTAGTCTTCCCATCATATCTAGAAGAGTCATTTGAGTTTCCACCTGAAGCGACAGACAATTCCACCAAAACGGAGGACGGTGAATATTCATCAGGAAGTGAGTGAACTGAAGACATCAAAGTTACATCTTTTTGTTTCTCATCAACAACATTCTCAACTTCAGTACCGCCTTTCCCATTAGGTACCTCACGAAGACTGGGTTTTATAAATGTAGATTCTCCAAAAGATGAGTCATCTGGTTTTGCAAGATTCTTTCCTTGACTCCTGGTAACATTACCACTACTTTCAACCTCATCTTGCTTAAACTCCTTAAGACAAGAATGGATACCCACGCCCATGTTCTGGTGAGCGATATTACATGGACGGCACTCATCCTTGTGACCTTGTCGCCAATGGATTATTTGACATTTTCCAGAGCTGAAACATTAACAATCTGAGGTTTATAGGTGCAACATGTTTTATCCTTGAGACACGAGAAAACAATACGAGCATCGTAAATATCAGAATCACTAGTTACCAAATGTGGAAATAAGTGAATGTCAATCGCATGATTCACTCCTATGCACTCAAAAATTGTGTCTCACCGCCTATGTTTTCCGAAATCGCATTGGTCCCAAATTCCTATGGGGACAGAAGTAGCTTAGTATATCCCTCTTTACGTCGAAAACTGTCAATGACCCCCACAAGTCAATGGCTTCAGGTTGACACTTTACACTATTAGACGGGTTATATAACAAAACACTACAAACTAGAAGTGTTTATTAGCTAATTTTCCATAGCATATGGAAGTTATATCTTATTATACCATGAAACGTAGACTCTTTTTAATGTTGTTAAGTTGATTTGATGTTGAGGACTACACTGGTAGACTTCAAAAACTAAAATGGCTACTAGACTATGTTTTAACCATTAATAGGAAGTTCAGCAAGTTCCAGAAACCACAGTAGAGTGCAGCGAAATTTGCTTTAAAAAAAGGAAGATACAATCTCTCAATAAAAATTATGAAAAGAAACTGTTGGTAAAATTTGGTGTATGAACTTGCTCATCCATAATTCCTAAAAACCAATAGAGAAAGAAATTATGGATGTCATTATAAATATGCTCATATCTGGAAAGCTACATATTCCCTTCACGTGGTATGGGGTATCACTCTTCCCACTATAATTTTATATTACCTGTACCTCCTTCCTATTGAAATGAGAACTAGAACAAACACCACAAGAAGAACCGGCTTATCCAAAGGCACCATTTGTTTCTAGGAGAACAGAACAAGATAATTCAAAAAATCCAAACCATGAAAGAATCGGTCCGAACCTCCTATATGTAAGGGGTAAACATAGAAATACTAAATTTACTTTTCTGACGAGAAGATTTCCTCACAACTTTGAAGCTTTTTGCTTTCCTAATTTTTTTGGATACTTGTAAACCTTAACACAGGGTACTACAAGAAGGGAAGAATGACAGAACTTTTTTTTATTGTGAACTCAGATAATAGCAGAGAAAGGAAAGAAAAGGATTTTTTAAAGTAACAAAGAAAAAGGGGAGACAGCTTCTTGGAGAGCGAAAGCGAGATTTTAGACAAATATAAAGCAATTGAATATTACATAGAAACTTCCATGAATGTTATTTAAATAACAGAAGAAAAAGACAAGAAAAAAAATAGCTTTTCTTCGGAAGAGGGGGGAAAAGATCTGAATTATATTCCTATCCAACTCCCTCTTCTTCTTGTCCTATAATTATGCTCCATTCCAACCATTTTTCTGAAAAGGTCCAAGGCTCATTATGACTCGACTTACTGAGGCGTACACCTTTAGGAAGAAGCCTCATGTCTACTTAGGCGTCCGCTCATTTGAAGACACCTTTCTAGGCTTTTAATCACCGACCTCAGCTTTTGGAATTGGGGCTACTTTTTTATAGCCTGGTACACCTTAAAGGATTCCTAGGGTATCTAAAACACAATTCAACCTTGAAAATTTGAAAGAAAGAATTGAGAAAGACACGAGAAAAGTCAAGCAAGTGAGCCATAGCCTCATACAACTGATGCAAAGTGAAGTTGCAAGTTTTTCAATAGCACGAAACCAATGACACATAGCTTCGCCTCTTGTTTTACACTTCTCCCATCTCTATCTTTGTCTGTCCTAGAGGCCCAGAAAGGAAACATTGCAAGTGGATGACAAGGAAAAAGAATGAGAAGAAATTTATTGTGATAAGGAGGATGATAAGGAATGAAATATGTTGATGGTTCTCTTGAAGATCTAATTACTAGTGATGGTGGAAGAATTTAGGCTTTTTCTACTTCTAATAGTAGATTACAACTTTGTTATGTGCTCACAAATTTGAAGAATATTTGCCACTTTATTGATATATTTTAAGTTTGTTTATAAAGTAGACTCTTAGCCCTCGTTTGAGCCACCTTTTTCATCCCTAAAAATGAAAAATATGACCGTTATCCATCACATCAAACAATCAATTTTGAATTTCTATCTCTTGTGTGGGCCCCAATAACGGCTATATTTTTCATTCTCATTCTAGAAAAAGGTGGCTCAAACGGGGCCTTAATCTTGATAAATTATTTTATTATTGATATTCAACGGTTTATAGTTTATTACGAGCATAATTTTGTACCACTTTTGCAGAATAGAAAATATTAGTTCTAAACAGAGGATGGGATTAAAACTGAGTTAGATTTTAAAAATAAATAAATAAATAAAATAGTTCCATACAACCAATCATTTCCTTTTCAAGGATGTGACTCCCTTATATTGAAGCATGCACCTAAATTTATGCATTTTATTACTGTTCACATTGATTAGATTGGAACTAGTGAGTGGCAGCACATTCAGCAATAAACGGGGACAAAGTGAAGAAATACTTGGTGAATCTTTATCTAACTGCAGTTGTAATGATAAACAAATAGAATCGCCTCCATTTGTGGCAACTATTTAATTGTCATTCCCTTTCCCTTCCCCTCTCTTTTATCCAAGAATTACATTTGGAAGACATTAGCTTATAATTATTAAAAAAAAAAAAAAAAACCCGAGTAGAGAGCCATCAACAAATTTTATGTACCAACAACTTTTTGATGATCCATCCCAGTGCCTAGTATTGCTAGGCGCCCTAGATCAAACTTCATTCCAACATTACATCCAATATGAAAAATTCTATACAAACAATGTACCAAAAAATCTCCAAGAAACTATAACAAAAAGTGCATAACAAATGTTTTTAACCTACACAATAAAGCATGACAGGCAAGCAAAATGTATGCATAAAAAAGTAACCGAATCCAAAGATAAAGGACTAAAGAAAAATTGCAACATACCAGTAATGAACAGATTTACACTGCTTGCAGCGCGTTGTAGTTGGAGAAAAGCACACCTCACACTGATACTGAGATTGCCGCAAGGGCGATGATCCTGACACAGAAACCGCTGGGTCCTCCTCAGGCTCGGCCATCACGGGAGAGTCATAGCTATAAACATAGCTGTAGCCAGCAGCAGCCTCAAATTCAGCTCTAGCTGCCTCATCGGAGGCCAAGGCCAGAAGTCTCCTGATC
>CAIGRF010345331.1:0-18102 GCA_903798235.1 Fraxinus ornus
ATGAACAGTAAATTGCCATCCACTCTTTTAAGGTAAATGAGGATAACACCTGTTTGGTTTGGATTAAAATTTCAAGATAAAGTCAACAATTAATTTTAATCGTACATTTCATGGGATACACATTTTTTCAACAATACATTTCATCATTTTTTTATCGAAATTTATTAAAAATCCGATTTTAATCTTTATGGTAATAGAATAAAGTAGGTATATATTTATGTTAGTGAAGTTGCCACTTCATAAAAGTGGGCTTCGGCTCCTGGTTTTCCAACTGAATACCATTTATGGAGTAGGTATCAGGGGTTCAAGCTCCTGGTTTTTTCCAATTGAACGCCACTTGCTTTACCCATGATGCCTTGATATAAAAATTGAAAGAGGGAGTAGGTGAAAAGTAGTTTCTTCCTTTTCATAATGAATTTTTAATAAACACGAATGAAGATAAATTTATTATAACTTTGAACCAAACAGGCCATAGCATATGAAAATAAAAATTTAATTTTTTTTACTGATAATATAAAGATATTATTCTTTTGATGAGATTTTGAGCAAAATTGTACCAGAATTACTCATATTTGTGTGGTCACTCAATTTCGATTTCTTTGCTAATCCAGTGACTTTGTCTAATATCCTTAATTTACTTATAATTTAACTAAAATAATATGCTCATATCAACGTTGAAAGTAACGTAAAGCCGATGTTTAAAATAAGTTATTTATTCCTTATTTCTACATAGCAAAAAATAAGTAATTTATTTCCTTTTAACTTTAATCCTTAAAAAAATTATTTTGTTTTAAAACTTAGCTATAGTGAAGTTTGAACAAATTGCATAAATCTGAGATTTATAAACAATTATAGAGACACCCCACTCTTTTAAAAAATGGTGATAATATTACCACCACAAAATTCATCATGTGCTCCACAAATTTTAGCATTTTTCTTATTTACTTAAATTGTTTTAAGAGAATTTAGAGGGCGTTTGAAACCCGAATCTGGAGAATAGAATTTTTGGAATAGTGATTGATGGGAGAATGTGTGGTGTAAAAGTTATGAAATGTTTTAAATTTGTGTTTAGTATTATTTTACTGGGAGAATGTATGGTTGAAATGAAGAAAAAAAAAAGAATGAGAAGGAGATGAGAATGGATGCCAAACATGAGCTTATTATACTTATAATTAATCACACGATATTATAGCCACGCCACAAATATAAACCATTACTCATGGCACCAGAGTGAAACCTATCTGAACACGGGGAAGGGTTGCTTCAAGTCGTCCAGATTGACAAAAAAAAGGTTCAAACTTTCATGATTGCTAAAACCTTACTATTAAAAATAGGGAGTTGATTGACTAACGAATCATGAGAAGCAGCTTCACCATCTTTTGTTGAAGGAAAATTATCCATATCAGGTTACATCCGCTAATACATACATTAGTCAAGGGGAAGATGACATGCATTGTCGCTCTTGCCATTGTCATTGCATATCTATATACAATGTTTGACAAATCGAAGCCCCAAATCCCTTTCACATACATCCGCAAAGTAACTCGACAATTAAGGGTATTGAGGATATTCGAACGATGATAATAATGAACTATCAAATTGGAATTGCTCATATAAGCCTTGAATTTTGTAGCAGTGGCAGCTAGCATTTTGTTGGGACCAATTTAATTTTAGTTTGGGTTTCACCAATAATTGGGGGTTTGAAGAAATTGGATATGGAAAACTTTGTTAGCTGTAAATTCCGGCGAAGGTGAAGGGGTGGCAATCCACCGTTTGATACGCCTCTATTCGAAGCTTTCTTCTTCATTGGGAGTAGTGTCGTTTACCTGGACTATTAAGAGTGTTGTTTACTTGTTTTTATCAATACTGAAATATATTATAAATAGATTAATTATTTACCAATTTGCATTTGGAATGATTACTAATTTGTTTCAACTAAATGAAAAGTATGAAAAATATGTATCTTATAATATTATAAATTTAAAGTAAAATGAGGGATAAAATGGGAAATGTATAAACACTTTCAGTTGATAGGTAGAATCTGTTATTATGTAAACTTCAATGGAGGTTTTTTGAAAAGTGAGGGGTGTCTTATGTAATTTTCTCGTTAAATTTTAAGGTTAGCACTATAAAATCGTTGGTGTAGGCATCCTCTCGTTTCTCCACCTGTCACTTGCCCTGTTCTCTTCTTCACAAACATTACAGTAACACTTGGAACCTTCGGCTATGGCTCTCCGGAACTTGCTGATCCGAGAAACCCTAGCAACTCCACCACTAGGAATGCTAGGGTTTCGCAGCCTAAAGACCTTCTCGCTTCCTGATCTGCCGTACGACTATGGAGCCCTTGAACCGGCTATTAGCGGCGAAATCATGCAGCTGCACCATCAGAAGCATCATCAGACTTACATAACTAATTACAATAAAGCCCTTGAGCAGCTCGATGATGCAATTTCCAAGGGCGATGCATCGACCGTCGTCAAGTTGCAGAGTGCCATCAAGTTCAACGGCGGAGGTCCGAATCGCTTTCATCTCTCTCTCATGCCCTACAGTTTGTCTCTATTGGTTAATTTTCTTGTTTTTGGAAATAGATTTTAGAGTATGATGAGGGACTTGTATATAGAAATTGAATTGATTGATGAAAATAAGGTGAGTAATATTATTGGCTAGAGAGCGTAATATTCTTGTTTTTTAAACTGGTATACAAGTGAAAAATTATACTTCTATGTAGAGACTGACGTTGAAATTTATTTTCTTCATTAATTTACTAAATTCTGTCTCACCAGTTTGAAATTGTCTAACATATATTTTCCAGATTTTAAGCCTATTATTTACAATGCTTTTGAAGAAATTGATAGAGCTCTTTTCTGGCCCGAGGGAGGTTCAAAAACATTGAGACAGATAGGGGTCTATTGACTATTATCAGATATCTGTATATGGATTGTTTTGCTGATCTTGGATTTCACACAGACCTGGATTCTCATTAAATATGAATTTATTGTAAAGTCAAATTACGAATGTGAGTTAGAATAGTTAAACAGGTTACGGTGTAGGAAGTCCAATTAGCATACAGAACATTTATATTTTAAATTCTTTGGAAGGCAGTGGTGAAAGTTAATCCAAACATTAGGAGATGCTGAACTTCAATAGACAAAAGGTAACAAAATGTTGAACCTTTTTGCATATTGAACTATGTTGGCAAGGCCTCCGGTGACAATATCAACATGTTGTAGCGAAATAACTGAGCTCAATAAGAATCCATATTTTTGGAAAAAATATAACTTAATGGAGTGTATTTGATTTCAACGTGAACTGATGACCAAGAAATTCTCAAATTTAACATACATTAAGGATATTTTGGTCAAAGCCACAAAATGATCTCAATGAATTCAGATATCACTTGATTTGCAATGAAAAGTGATTTCCTTAGTACAATAAACTTCTAATTCAAGTGACTTGTAGTTTATGTTGAAGTGGAAGTAGATTGCATCGTCATTGATATAGGCAAGACTTTTTAAGCCTCTATGCACAAACTTCACTATAAAGGTTGCAACCGTGGAAGGCGTACTGTATGCGACTTTGGTTGTGTTTGAATCCCAATTCCAATATCAAAAAACTCTGAAATTGCTACATAGTTTACAAGATGCACCAGTGAATTTTTCTGCTTTTTTCATGTCTTCGTGGAGAATGTAGGTCCTTCACTGATTATGGAACTTTTCATGCATACGTAATCAACTGACCAGCATTCTGTACACCATCTGGGATACAACTCTAATCATGTTCTTAAGCAGGTCATGTGAATCACTCAATTTTCTGGAAGAATCTTGCCCCTGTTCGTGTAAGTTATGCCTTCTAGATTTTTAAACCTCTTGCTCATTATCACTCTATTTTCTGTAATATGGGATAAAATCTCTGAAAATATAAAATTTCCTTGCAGGAAGATGGTGGTGAACCTCCTAAGGGTTCTTTAGGTTGGGCTATTGACAATAACTTCGGCTCCTTGGAAGCTTTAATACAGAAGATGAATGCAGAAGGTGCTGCTTTACAGGGCTCCGGATGGGTGGTAAGCTCTCTGGTTAGGTTGTAAATCATATTTTGCTGGCAATCGATTTCCATAAACGATGCATCCGAAGATATTTTTCTCTCTCTCTTTTTTCCTCTAGTTTTGATTTGCGGTAAAACTTAGTTTACGTTGTTTGAACGTATAGTGGCTTGGTGCGGACAAAGAGTTGAAGCACCTGGTAGTTGAAACCACTGGAAATCAGGTAATTGTTTGCAAGATTTTGTCATCAAAAGTGATCGATATTTGAGATATTATGATATTGATTTTCAGTGCTTCATGTTGATTTTGCTTTATTTCCTTCATAGCTTGCATATGTATTTACTGGAAAAATCAGACAAGGGTAGTGCTAATTTAGGATAATATGGAAGCTAAACTTTAGCCTCTCTAGTATCCCTGCCTTTCGGGGTATGGGGGAATTGTGAACAGATGATACGGGGATAACATTTCGCTGTATGCTAGATTAATGAATTTCTAAGTGAACGCCAGTTGTTGAAAGTGCAGTAGTTGTGACTTTTAAGTGAAGATAAAAAAAAAAANGGGAAGATGACATGCATTGTCGCTCTTGCCATTGTCATTGCATATCTATATACAATGTTTGACAAATCGAAGCCCCAAATCCCTTTCACATACATCCGCAAAGTAACTCGACAATTAAGGGTATTGAGGATATTCGAACGATGATAATAATGAACTATCAAATTGGAATTGCTCATATAAGCCTTGAATTTTGTAGCAGTGGCAGCTAGCATTTTGTTGGGACCAATTTAATTTTAGTTTGGGTTTCACCAATAATTGGGGGTTTGAAGAAATTGGATATGGAAAACTTTGTTAGCTGTAAATTCCGGCGAAGGTGAAGGGGTGGCAATCCACCGTTTGATACGCCTCTATTCGAAGCTTTCTTCTTCATTGGGAGTAGTGTCGTTTACCTGGACTATTAAGAGTGTTGTTTACTTGTTTTTATCAATACTGAAATATATTATAAATAGATTAATTATTTACCAATTTGCATTAGGAATGATTACTAATTTGTTTCAACTAAATGAATAGTATGAATAATATGTATCTTATAATATTTTAAATTTATAGTAAAATGAGGGATAAAATGGGAAATGTATAAACACTTTCAGTTGATAGGTAGAATCTGTTATTATGTAAACTTCAATGGAGGTTTTTTGAAAAGTGAGGGGTGTCTTATGTAATTTTCTCGTTAAATTTTAAGGTTAGCACTATAAAATCGTTGGTGTAGGCATCCTCTCGTTTCTCCACCTGTCACTTGCCCTGTTCTCTTCTTCACAAACATTACAGTAACACTTGGAACCTTCGGCTATGGCTCTCCGGAACTTGCTGATCCGAGAAACCCTAGCAACTCCACCACTAGGAATGCTAGGGTTTCGCAGCCTAAAGACCTTCTCGCTTCCTGATCTGCCGTACGACTATGGAGCCCTTGAACCGGCTATTAGCGGCGAAATCATGCAGCTGCACCATCAGAAGCATCATCAGACTTACATAACTAATTACAATAAAGCCCTTGAGCAGCTCGATGATGCAATTTCCAAGGGCGATGCATCGACCGTCGTCAAGTTGCAGAGTGCCATCAAGTTCAACGGCGGAGGTCCGAATCGCTTTCATCTCTCTCTCATGCCCTACAGTTTGTCTCTATTGGTTAATTTTCTTGTTTTTGGAAATAGATTTTAGAGTATGATGAGGGACTTGTATATAGAAATTGAATTGATTGATGAAAATAAGGTGAGTAATATTATTGGCTAGAGAGCGTAATATTCTTGTTTTTTAAACTGGTATACAAGTGAAAAATTATACTTCTATGTAGAGACTGACGTTGAAATTTATTTTCTTCATTAATTTACTAAATTCTGTCTCACCAGTTTGAAATTGTCTAACATATATTTTCCAGATTTTAAGCCTATTATTTACAATGCTTTTGAAGAAATTGATAGAGCTCTTTTCTGGCCCGAGGGAGGTTCAAAAACATTGAGACAGATAGGGGTCTATTGACTATTATCAGATATCTGTATATGGATTGTTTTGCTGATCTTGGATTTCACACAGACCTGGATTCTCATTAAATATGAATTTATTGTAAAGTCAAATTACGAATGTGATTTAGAATAGTTAAACAGGTTACGGTGTAGGAAGTCTAATTAGCATACAGAACATTTATATTTTAAATTCTTTGGAAGGCAGTGGTGAAAGTTAATCCAAACATTAGGAGATGCTGAACTTCAATAGACAAAAGGTAACAAAATGTTGAACCTTTTTGCATATTGAACTATGTTGGCAAGGCCTCCGGTGACAATATCAACATGTTGTAGCGAAATAACTGAGCTCAATAAGAATCCATATTTTTGGAAAAAATATAACTTAATGGAGTGTATTTGATTTCAACGTGAACTGATGACCAAGAAATTCTCAAATTTAACATACATTAAGGATATTTTGGTCAAAGCCACAAAATGATCTCAATGAATTCAGATATCACTTGATTTGCAATGAAAAGTGATTTCCTTAGTAATATAAACTTCTAATTCAAGTGACTTGTAGTTTATGTTGAAGTGGAAGTAGATTGCATCGTCATTGATATAGGCAAGACTTTTTAAGCCTCTATGCACAAACTTCACTATAAAGGTTGCAACCGTGGAAGGCGTACTGTATGCGACTTTGGTTGTGTTTGAATCCCAATTCCAATATCAAAAAACTCTGAAATTGCTACATAGTTTGCAAGATGCACCAGTGAATTTTTCTGCTTTTTTCATGTCTTCGTGGAGAATGTAGGTCCTTCACTGATTATGGAACTTTTCATGCATACGTAATCAACTGACCAGCATTCTGTACACCATCTGGGATACAACTCTAATCATGTTCTTAAGCAGGTCATGTGAATCACTCAATTTTCTGGAAGAATCTTGCCCCTGTTCGTGTAAGTTATGCCTTCTAGATTTTTAAACCTCTTGCTCATTATCACTCTATTTTCTGTAATATGGGATAAAATCTCTGAAAATATAAAATTTCCTTGCAGGAAGATGGTGGTGAACCTCCCAAGGGTTCTTTAGGTTGGGCTATTGACAATAACTTCGGCTCCTTGGAAGCTTTAATACAGAAGATGAATGCAGAAGGTGCTGCTTTACAGGGCTCCGGATGGGTGGTAAGCTCTCTGGTTAGGTTGTAAATCATATTTTGCTGGCAATCGATTTCCATAAACGATGCATCCGAAGATATTTTTCTCTCTCTCTTTTTTCCTCTAGTTTTGATTTGCGGTAAAACTTAGTTTACGTTGTTTGAACTTATAGTGGCTTGGTGCGGACAAAGAGTTGAAGCACCTGGTAGTTGAAACCACTGGAAATCAGGTAATTGTTTGCAAGATTTTGTCATCAAAAGTGATCGATATTTGAGATATTATGATATTGATTTTCAGTGCTTCATGTTGATTTTGCTTTATTTCCTTCATAGCTTGCATATGTATTTACTGGAAAAATCAGACAAGGGTAGTGCTAATTTAGGATAATATGGAAGCTAAACTTTAGCCTCTCTAGTATCCCTGCCTTTCGGGGTATGGGGGAATTGTGAACAGATGATACGGGGATAACATTTCGCCGTATGCTAGATTAATGAATTTCTAAGTGAACGCCAGTTGTTGAAAGTGCAGTAGTTGTGACTTTTAAGTGAAGATAAAAAAAAAAAATATCTAGGTAATTTGCATGCATGGCCCCAAACCTCGGACCAGGTCACACTTTCTTCTCCTTTTTTGGCACTTAACTCTTTAATCTTTCATTTTAGATGGAGTGCCTATGACAACCACCCAAATTGGGTGTTAAATCTATTGAAAATTAATTTTTTTTGTCTTCCAAGTTCAAATAATCAACAAAAGAAAATCACCCTCTTTCACCTCCCAACCCTACTCCATAATATCCCCAACCATACCTCCTCAGCCCCTGTCTGCCTGGTGGCTCTCAACCCTGTAACAGTCCCCAACCCCAACACATTCTAGCTGCTGCTACAGAAAGTTCGACTTTTAATTGTCTGCTGCACAAATGTGTGATTCCAGAAGATTGGAGAAGCAAATAAGTTGAGGTTGTAGGCTTCCAGCAAAGGCTTGGATCCTGATAGTGTGACTTACAGGATTTTGAATGAAAGTGGAGATAATTTTATTTTATTTATGATACTTGATTAAAGCTGAGGGCAAAATTGTCTTTTCTAAAATTCAATGCTTGATTGAACCGTTTCCAAAAAAAATGTTTGGGGAAGAAATTAAGACCGTATCGAAGGTTGGGAACTGCACGTGTATATTATACAAGAAAAGATATTATCCTTGCTGGGAAATGAATTAATGTCCTTGCATCTATTCTTAAAAATTTTGGCATTGCGAGCAGGGTTGTCAAACACGTTGAAGACTTAGAGTTCCATTTTAAAAAGCTAACTTTGTCAAATGGAGTGGCCCAAACCCTTGTGTGTTATTTATTTTATCTTTGTTCAATGTTTATCCCTTAACATACACTCGCAAGATGATGACTCGTTTGAGAACAATTTTGGAATCCATGTGCTTTTTTGAGTCTTAGTTGATCGAATTACTTGTTTGAGCTTAATAGATTCTGATACGATATTAAGACTTAAAAGTACCATCGTGAAAGGTCAGCCTTGTTTAGAGCAACCATTATATGTTGGTTATTAATTTCATCTTTATTTAACGTGAGATTTATCCCTTAAAACAAAACGAGAGGTCAAGTGGGGAAATTGTATTGAATTTTAGAATTGCCTCATCCGACAACTGCATTAGAGAGTAGGCAAGTCTTATCAGTCAAGTCTGCAGTCTTATTTCAATGTGGTAGTCATGCACCTTGTTGATGATATTCTTGAATTTGCACGTTCTGTTGTTGACACTCTTCTATAAGAATGCAAAAACTAAGATGGTTATTTGGCAGTAAATAAATTATGGAAATAAGATAACCTATCAATGAAATAGAAAGAGAATGTGGTGGTACAGTCAAAATACTGTCTTCGACAACAAAGTACAATGATCATATTCAGCCAATAGAAAGAGAATGTGGTGGTACCGTCAAAATATTGTCTTCGACAACGAAGTACAATGATCATATTCAGCCATTCTGATGAAATTAATAGAAGTTATGTATTTTTTCTTGTCCATCACTACTTGCAGGATCCTCTTGTAACTAAAGGATCAAGTTTGATCCCTCTGCTTGGTATTGATGTCTGGGAGCATGCATACTATATGCAGGTAATTCTTGCTTTTCTTTCGCTGAATGCTTATCAAATTCCACTTATTTTAGACGAGGAAAATTTTAAGGGCTAGGCAATGGTGCTTATATTACGTTTTTGAATGAGTTTGTTTCGGCATGACTGATTGCATTTTTCTTGTTTGTGTGCAGTACAAAAATGTGAGACCGGATTATCTGAAGAACATATGGAAAGTCATGAACTGGAAATATGCAGGCGACGTGTATGATAAAGAGTGCCCTGAATCTTGATGTGTGAAACTTAATAATGCTGGAATACTGCTCTTATATTAGTGTCCAGAAGGATGAGAATAAGCAAGGAGGCCCTGCCCTTTTTGTTAATACAATGATGCACGAATACTTGTATAAAATGCCGTGTTCGTTTCCATGTTTGTTGAGCTCTAAATTACCTGCGTTCATTATGGCAATCATCTCGTGAATTGAGACTCAAATCCCTACCGAGCTAGAACTATAAGGGCTTCTTGAGGAATTTATCCAGGTCAATCAAAACGCTTTCAGGAAATATTCAAACACGTTTAAAATAACTTTTTAATTTCTGAATCAACTTTTGACTTTTTAAAAGTTCTGCCAAACGGTCCAAAGCCTCTTTCAGGTTTGAATGAGTATGCGTAAAATCCTCAAACCAAAGAGAAACGTGTCCATCCCGTTCTGATTATATTTGCAGGTCCGCATACGAACCAGGTATTTAAATTATTTATACACATCAATGCTGAACTTCACTAAAACTTACAGCAACAATGGAGGACACAGCAACATAAAATGGGGAGACTCGAACACCAAACAAACTAACCGTGCTTTTTGTTCTCAATGTGGGTGTCGACCGCCAAAACAGTTGTTCCAAGCTACGAAGCTCACTTCGATAAAATTATTGACTTGCTGTCGTTGTCTGAGGAGTAAAAATGTACATTTCACAGCTGTGCGAATCAACGAGAGCACTAAACGAGCCAACACTATTGGGTAAAACAACCTCGTGCTGCAACCAATAAGGAAAATAAAGATTGAAAAATCGTTAAAGGTCCTCTGAAATTGACTCGACTCACATCAATGTGAAATTAAGGTGAGTTTCATGATTTCACATATCAACTGTAGAAGGATAAAAAATTAAAAAAATTAGCAGCTAGCAACTGTCAAAGCCAATGGGATTACCAGAGTTATAATAATTCATATACTTGATTTCCATTTTCATATCAGTAGATTCAGAATGGTTCAATTTGCATGAAAGCGGCGAAGAATTTACTTAAAGAACAAGGGCCTAGATGAGATTCAAAAACAAAAGCAACTCTTGTGGTGTGTGAGCATGATACCATAAACAAGTATTGACTGATCACAGACTGGTTATATGGTGAAACTATGGACTACCCAGAGAAGTGTTACTAACCTTCCACAAATCTCTTACAGAGACAGTGGTAGAAGAATCAAGTCCGATTGCATCCCATTTAGCTGTAATAGTGGCAGGTTTTGAACACCGATTCCATAAAGCAACAGTCAAACGATTTCCAGACAGCGGACCGGCCCAAACCTACGTATACAATGAATTGTCATTTATTTATCAGAATCAGAGTCAATGTAAACATCCTAAGTTCCTAACCAATTAACCTAAATGCATGTCTATGTTATTATATTAGCTTTAATCAGATAAGGTGATAAATGATGTAATCCCAAGTTAGTTATTGATTTTCATTAAAACAGCAAGAATTATTCCACCATCGCATTGAATAATTCTAGACGAAAATACCAGAAGAAAACAAAGAAAAAATTCAAGAAATGAAAAATAAATATACTGATCAAATAAAAGAAGGCTTTGGTCCTTGACTGCTCATTACCAGAGATAGAACTGTGTTCAAAATTTGAAAAACCAAGAGTTTGGTTCGAATGAACACAATTATCACACACACACACAAGAAGTACAAGGAATCCCTTGAAGATTATAAAATTCTTTCTGTAAAAGCTAAGCCCTTGTTTGATCCCCATTTTTTTCCAAAATACATTTCTCCCTCTCTTCTTTTCAACCACACATTTTTCAATAAAATAATATTACACGCAAATCCAAAACATTTCTTTATTTTTTAACCACATATTCTCCACCAATCTATTATTCCAATTACAAAAAATGGGGATAAAACAGGCCCTAAATAAAAATTTTATTCCCTTAATGAGGAAGTTTTATGCTAGAGTTTATTACAGATGAACGGAACATTCAATAAATCAGCATCATTAAAGATGTGAAGACAAAAGAGAGGAGGAAAAAGTTCAAAAAGGTGAAAGAGGCAAATTACCTGATAGCAATTATCATGCCCATAAACATGAACTTTCCTTCCTTGAACTCCAAGTCGATCTGCAAGCAAAATAAAATTTCAGTTGCTCTGATATAAAAGAAAAGGAAGCAGAATATCATAGTATTTCCAACAAAGTAAATAGAGACACAAGAGTCAAAGCCTCAATAAAGACTTCAAAACTGGTCCACTTCTTGAATTTTTTTCCTCACATTGTTAAATTCTTTACCTCCATCCACAAACAAGAGAGAAAAAGAGAGCATGAAATTTAGTGGTTTACCCTGGTTTACAGCAATAACCTCCTCGTTGCTTAGAATTTCAAATGTCTCTGCAGTCATATTTCTTACATCACAACCAACCAAAAGTGGGGCCTGAAAAGTCAAGGAAACAAACTCCTAGTCCATGTCATTTGACGCAAAGGTGAATTCACAAATTAAGGCTTGTAAAAATGATTGGACTTTTTAAACTGTATATGAGAAGTGAGCAGACCGACCGACATAACAGGAGAAATACATCTAAAAGAAACAGATATTTAGCAGGCACGAGATTAACCCAAAAAAAAAAAGAAAAAGAATTTAACTGTTCCCATGCCATACTTGTGAAATGATATAGTGGTATCACTTAGGTCTTAAAACAATACGCAACTGAAAATTTGTAGTCATGATCTAAAGCACCTTCATTAGAGCCCAAATGCTAAAATGTGCTCTGTACTCCATGTAAGTCATACCCCCATTTCCAACTTCCAACATATCAGGATCTGCAAAAACAGTGTCAATGAAACGGTAAATCAGAATTACATACATGGAATTCAGAGCTGAATCTTGAGTCAACATGTAGGAGTAGAGAAAGATCTTGTTCCTACCATTCCATCCACCAGGTCCTGCATAGGGTGCCCACTTGTCATTGATGTCCGCAATTGCAGTCATGCTAAACAAGAACACAATAGAAGTCATATCAATTCAGTAAATTTCTTGGTTAACACTTAACAATAACCAGGAAAGATTATATGGAAAAACAAAAGCATCCAAAATTCTTTCCCCAGTAGGATTTGTTTATTCGTTTTTAGCTGCAGTGTTTACGTCAGGTTCTGTTTGAGTTTCTCCAAAGGGGAAGGTATCGATTGTAACATGAGAACTTGATCAGCATCATGAATGGGTTCAAATGTTACAAGCATTGCTTCTACCTAGAACACATTGTCATGTCTTAAAAATTTTGGACCTCGTGATCTTCATAATAAGTAAAAGTTGGCTCTGAAATGGATGAGGGTGCACCAGTTATAGTGTCTTTTACCAAAAATGAAATATGTAAGATACTCTTGTATATAATGTTCCTTTGACTAGTTTTATGGGTAAAAAAATTCTTCTATGTTAAAATTGACGGAATCACTTCATTTTATACACCTTCACAAACACCGAAGAATTTCCTTTTCCAATTACACCTAAGAGCTTAGGTACAAGAGTTAAGAACCTTGCCCATGTATCATTAATGTCTTCCGTTGTTCGCCAACTATTTCCCACCTTGCCTGCCCATAAAGCAGGGTCATCTTCACCCCTGTTAGATTCAGAAGAAAGCCAAAGTGAGCTCTTACCATGCAAGTGAATCCATTGTATGAAAAGATAAAAGGAAAGTGAAAAAAGAATTAAAAGGTAAGTCCCGAGCTTAATAAAAGATACCATTCACATATTGAATAAAATATTGCGCGTCCACTTGCATTTAGAGCATCACGCATGGGTGGGTATCTGAGAATTGTGAAGCCATAGTTAGACCAAGCTATAGATACCAAGCCATAAAATAAACTAGGCACGAACCTTTTCTCTGGTTTAATGCCCAGATTGAAACAGTTGTCATACTTCAAGTAATCGACACCCTAGATACCACAGAATGTATGGGATTTCAACGACGTAGTAAAAAGATAGGGAGTTAATAACAAAACAAAGGGTATACGTGGATAGACAATCATATGAAAATCTTGAACATTTTTCCATTAGGCCCTTTAATTTGAAAGAAAACAAATCACACAGTTGTTTTGGACTGCTGATATTAGATATAAACTTAATCTCAAGGAAACTAAGTCCAAAGCTACCCTACCCCTAAATGAAGGGTGGAATGATGAAATTGAAAATAAATACTCGCATTACCCATAAACTAGAGACAGCAGAACTTAGTGATAGAAGAAACGTAAACTGACCCAAGATGCAAATAGTGCTGCATCATCATATTCATGATAAAGTGACCCAGCTCGAACTTGACAAGTGAAAACCCTGTCAATTTTCAATCATTTGAATCAGCAGGGATAAAAAAGGATGTTAACAGAATTGCACTACAGTTAATCAGAATAACACAGTTATTGCTATTGCCTAGCCTATTCTGTTCAAATATTATGAAACTCCTCATACCCTGCATCCGAGTATATGCCAAGCTTGAGGCCCTTAGAATGTACATAGTTGGCAAGAGCTTTGATTCCTGATGGAAAAGTTTTTGGATCATGAACCAATTGGCCCTTTAAAACCAAATAATTTAAACATTAGCACCTAGCATAAATACTTTTAACATAAATTCTTTGGTACTTATTTCATTTTGATCAGCAGGAAGATACTCATAGTCCTTTCAGCAAAGTTGCTCAAATATTGAAGGAGAAATCGAAGAAAAGATGTACAAAATAAAACATCCTCTTTCAAAAATTAGAAAAATAAGGCGTCTCTTTATTTACAATAACAATATATATCAATGTATAAAAGGCAGAATAATAATGTGAAATTTGTACAGCCTGAAAATTTACCTTCGAATCCCGTTCCGTCTTAGACCAGCAATCATCTGCATTTATGAAGTATCATAGATAAGGACATGTCAAGTTATACGGTGAAACCATTCATGGAAGATGCCAGATGATTACCTATATTCAAATAGATATAGCCTAACTTGGCCAAACCAGTTGAAATAAGTGCATCAGCTGTCAAAGAGCAAAAACGAAAACTTAGTTATTCCTGGATGAGCATAGGATCAGACAAATCAATTTGTACCCAAAAAAACCAAAGAACGGACCATTTCTAGAAAATAGGCCAAAATAATAGGAAGTTTACACTGAAACTATAATTAAAGGTGCAAACAAAACTCCCTTGAGGTGCATATTTGTGATTCCAAAGTGAACTAAAAAACCAAGTGTGTCTGAAGCATTCAGCCAGCAACTATAGCCATTAATGTGTTATGGAGGCACCAAATGATAACACAAGCAAAAAATCAGTGCATATATCTGCCTGGACATGTTGCGAAATATTTAAAAGGAATAAAGAAGATGAAATGGATAGCTGATCAGCTTCTAAGAGGAGCCAACCAAAGGGGAAAAGCTGAACAAATACATGTAACCTGATGTTTCACTAACCTTATACACAAAATATTACCTCATCCACAATTTCATGGAAAAATATGTCCCAGTCATGTCATCAAAGCTCTGAAACAATAGTCTTTTTGAAACTTCACCGTACCAAAAATTTAATGTCAAGGAAATAGCTGAAGCCTGAAGACCCAATTTTGGGTCACCCAATATATGCCTTACCAAATTTCTCCCACGGCAAGTTACATTACCCTTGCCTCACAAATAGATTCAAATAAGAAACCATTGATTAGATTTGTTATTAGAAAGATAAAAGATCCTCCAAATGATTGCCAAAATTGGGGTTTTTGGCATCAAAACGACTTCAGCAATAATCATGCCATGTTCTTCCGATCCATTAGTTCAAGGTAAAATTAATTAGATTATGGAAGCACGTAATAATGCTCTCAATTTGATCCTTAGTCATATTAGATTCAAATGTCAAACCATGTTTGCCACACGAAAATGTTATAATGAATCACTCGATTAAATTCTTCAGTACCTTACAAACAATTATACAAAAATGATTGCCAAAATTGGGGTTTTTGGCATCAAAACGACTTCAGCAATAATCATGCCATGTTCTTCCGATCCATTAGTTCAAGGTAAAATTAATTAGATTATGGAAGCACATAATAATGCTCTCAATTTGATCCTTAGTCATATTAGATTCAAATGTCAAACCATGTTTGCCACACGAAAATGTTATAATGAATCACTCGATTAAATTCTTCAGTACCTTACAAACAATTATACATGACTGCAATTACTAGTCACAGTATGATAATCATCATTAAACCCCAAATTCTCCAGATTAAAAAGTTATACTTGTATATTAAATTTGATAACCATTAATATATATAAACATTGTAGAAAACTGAAAACCTATACATTTGCGATGCAGAACAAGCATAGCAATTTCAAAGGATTACCTGTTTCCTTGATTACTGTCTCATTGATATTGCAAGCAAAGAAATTCCAGCTATTCCATCTGGCCCAAAATACAACCACCCAATAATTCAAATTCACAAAATACACAAAAAAATTCACAAAATTAATTGCAGATCAATCGATTAAATATATGAAAATCAACTGCACCTGTGAATATTTAAATCTTGACTCTAATTTGAAGACATTAATAAAAAAGATAAGTTCTTTTCTAATATACCCAAATAGAAAATAAAAACTAAGAAATCAAAGTGAGATTCTTCGGAAATCAAAATCAAACGCATAAGCAAAACCCAACTCTTAATCACGCTGCACTAGCAAATATAAAACACCAAATATTTAGTTCAATTAAACAAATCTTTAATCTATTCTACTTCAGACCCAAAAGCCCACAATTCAAAGCAACATGAAAACAAGAACTAAATCTAAAACAAGATAAAAAAACAGAGAAGGAAAATCAAAATTACCCCATCTGAGGTGCATCGGCCAACCCATTCTTAATCTGCAAAATGCCATACTTTGAAGTATCAAAAATATTGCTGATGGACTTCTCATTGCTCTGCAAATAGGGGTGAACAGGCAGCACTCTAGCTGCAACAACCACCGATGTTACATATACATACAGAACTAATATTTGTAAACATTTCATGGCAAGATTCCCAGTGATCTTTGCCATCAATTTTATTCTTCTTGTGGGTTATTTGAGGGAGAATTATATGAGAAATTTTGTCGATAAAGGTTTTTGAAGAGAGATTCGAGAAATTGGCATAAAAATGCTAGCACGTAACCATCTTTTATTATCCACTGTGCATTATTGGATTGGTCCCACTTGTAAACTTTCGTATTAGGAGTTTCAGAGGGAACATATATTATTGGATATTTGCGTCTTTCATTTTAATTCGGTGCGACAAACGTGATTATCTCTTGGACTGTTCTGCCAGAAGAAAAGGATAAGTGGATATTTTGGGAAGTCAAAATATAGAATTAGAATAGGGAAAGTTATTTTTTGAGCACATACATCCCCGAACTTTGTAAATAAACACGCAAGTCTCGATTAAGTCGAATATGTTAATTATTTCTACCACGATCACTCCACCGCAACCAACTCCCCCATTTCGACCTACACCTGCAAGTGATCCCCCATACTTTGATCCCCTAGTCAAAATAATAGGAGTTGAATATAAAGGTAATGACATTAGATGGTAGGTCTAAGTGAATGCATTGGGCATTAGTACTACATAGATCGATGTTTAAAACCATTATACCCGATATCATTATACCTAGGGTTAAGTGGAGCACCTTTTTTTTTTTTTATTCCTTTCCCTTTCCATATCCCTTTCCCTATTTTATTTTCTCTTTACTCTTAAGTTTTAAAGACGTAATGACAAAATATTGATACACACAATTTAAAAAATAATTTTATTTATCATTATGATAGTGAAATATCGGTAATGTGACAGTCCATGTAGAATAATGGAATTAAGTAGATCAATTTTTATGAGAGAGAAAGAGAAGTGTGATGAATAATGAATTGTCCAATTATCGATATTTTATTATCATGATGATAATAGCATTACTAAAAAAAATCAGATCCAAGGTAGCATTTGTAATAGAATGAAATGAGGGGACTTATGTGCCAATTTCATATGGCTAAAAATTAAATGATAACTGATTTTACCAAAAATGTATTTGAAGATACTAGATCTCAAATTGTAAATGCACGAAAGATGAGCACGATCAAAACTTTCGTACCTGCCTAGAAAAAAAGGCTAAGGGAGATGTTCCCGTAGTCCTCTGATGGTTTTAGAACTTTAATTGCGATTAAGACACAAAGGCGTAATGGAGTGGGACTCCATAAGGGTAGTTGAGATAGGACTTCTTGCATGGTGAGGATGTTCGACTTCAAGCCTACACCAAACTTGTAGTGCCCAAATACTGCTCAAGGGCAGCCAATTGAATGGTGTAGGGTCTAAGGACATAGAGACCTCTGACTAGGAGCTTGTTTTATACAGTTCGAAATTCAATTAAAATTGAAAATATGGTCGTTATTGGCCTCACTCGTCTAATAAAAGTCAACAATAACGACTAATTTTTCAATTTTAATCTCTACAGAACACACCCTAAATGAGTCTACTCTAAAGACATGGGTTCGTTGGGTCGCGTGGTCATGAGTGGTTGGCAACT
>CAIGRF010345332.1:0-13391 GCA_903798235.1 Fraxinus ornus
CCCAAAATCGAGCACAAACAAAAGTCCAAAATGCTCTTGAAATTTTTGATTTTCGGCAATTTTCAATGCACAGATACGTGGGTGCGTACTTTTGGTAAAATCAAAATTTGCACAGGAGGTTCTCAGGATAATTTGCATAGTTAGTCCCTCAACTTAGATAAGTGACATTTTGGTCCTCAACTTTTTGATTCCTTCATTTTGATGATGAACTTCAAAGTCGGCATTTCAATTAAGCTCCAATCTCTTTTATTTTGCTTGTTTTCCTTTCAATGCGAGGTTCACCTATATAAGACAAAATAATCACAATTATGAGTAGAAATTGGCTCAATTTATCAATGCTTCTTCCATTTAACGGCTCAAATAAGTGTGTAAAATCGCAGTTATCACACTCCCAAACTTAAACTCTTGCTCGTCCCGAGCAAGATTATCTACTAACACAATCAAATAGTACAAGATAAAGATTAAAAACATTAGGTAACTTGACATAATAATCAATGAGTGAAAAATTGTATATTCAATTCACAAATATGCTCCAAATAATGCAGTAAAATAATTTAGGCTTATCCAATGTTCAATTAGTGAGTGTGTGCACAGCCACTTTAAATCATTATCTATATTATGAAAAAGTTACGAAGTTGGAAACATTTTCAAATTGATTTCAACCCGACCCTTTATGGTCAAATATTTCTTTTCTCCATCGTGAGATTCACACTCCTTAAAATAAATGTTTACTTTCTTTTTCCAAGTGTAAATCTAAGAGTTGCTCTCAAATCACTCATTTATTTTCCCACTCTAGTTTAGTTGGGTCTAACCGGCAATGTTAAAAATCTATCCACGTGATGATTCTCCACTAGATGAGTGCTTTGACATTTAATCTTATACTAAGTAATTCAAACCCACTAGTTATCTAAGCCCAAACATCAAATACAATTGTACAATTTTATCAAGATTTTCAATAAAAGCTCGTGATTGATCTCACTCCCTTAAACTTTCTTTTTACCCCTTGTAGCGAGCTTTAGGTCGATAGCTCCCCGATTGTTTAGACCATAGCCCAACGAACTTAATAACTCGAGTGAAAAAGGTTACGAAGTGAGGCCTAAGATTCAACAAGTGAAAAATTATTCTTTTAAGCACATCAAAACTACGGTTAAGTGAAAGAGAAGAGAAGGTAAGTTTGATAAAAGTTTAAACACAACTCACAACCTAGTTCTTACCAATTAAAAAAAAATTCATCCATCAATCAAAAATTTTCACAACTAGATAACGATTAATTGTGACTATTGTGCTCAGAAATTCACATGAACAAGCAATTTTTTGAAAATTTAGGCACAAATATCATATTTGGTCATAGCTCATGAATTAACAACAGTTTTAAACATCAAACCATGCTAAGCCGGTAATGATATCTAATATGTCAACACAAAATAGGTACCATTAACATATAACCTAGGCTAAAAATAACCAAGACCCTGCTAGATTCAAAAATAAAGATGACCACCATACAAGACATGCAAAATATTTTACCCCCAAACTTAGAAAACACATTGTCCTCAATGCAGCACAAAACAGTAGAAGAAAAGAGGTAAGACAGTTATGGTACTCCCCATATCATTGCTCCTCGGCATTTGTCCGGAATTGCTTGAAATTTGTTTTTGCCCGCTTTCGACTTGGTTCATCCACCATTATGCCCTTTTCCCTAGCACTCTTGGATGATTGACTTGTCCTCGTCATTGTGTGTGCCAAAAGATCTACAAAGAAAACATAGAAAATCATCAAATGTAACATAAATGAAAGATATACATGTAATACGGATGAAACTTGGGCATGTAAGTGAATAATGATGCACATGAGACCCCCAAACTTAATGGAAAATAATGCTCAAAATGTGGTCTAAGGTTGATGTACAAAAGTTCAATTGAGGACTTTTCACAAACACCTTGAAGGCATGAGTGACATTCAACTACCATCACAACATTTTAGGGTTCATGTAATCCCAAGAATTTAGCAAACAAATCAACAATCTAAACCACACATCACTCCATTCTCAAGTTACCCAAACTCCTCCATAAACAAAAGAAATCAACCAATGAATAAGAACCATAGATTCATAAAGTTCAAAAACGTACTTCAAGAAAATTTTGGAATTGGAATTATTATGCTTAATTGTGAAGTGTTATGAGCCATAGACTTGAAGGAGTTTGAAAGTAATGAAAGGAGATGGACAAAATTGCCTAATTGGGGAGAAGAAGTGGAAGAAAGCTTAAATGAAATGAAAATGGGGAGGAATGGGTATTTAAAACCCACGAAAGTGTACATATGCGCATAATTCCAGAACTTAAGTACGCGGGTGCGTACTTTTTTCTGCATTTTCAATCAAATTTTACATGGTCATAATATGCACATAGAACAACGTGCTTTCCAAGAAAAATCATGAAAATTGGCTATGGAATATCAAAACAAAAACACAAAATGAGCAATTTCAAACCAATTTAGGCTCTATCCAATCATCATGTCATGAAAATGAGCTATGAAAGAGGTACAATATGCATGGGGATGATGACACAAAAATTATGGATAGCAAAATAAATAGCTAAAGTATGAAAAGTAGAAAAAATGAGAACAAGGGAAAGAAATTGGGTTGTCTCCCAATAAACGCTTCTTTTAAGTCATTAGCTAGACTTTAAGACATGTCATTCCGGATTTGAAAGAAAAATGGACGACTTCTCTTTTGAAAAATACCTCCCAAGTATGGTTTCAACCTTTGCCCATTGACTTTGAAATTTCCTTTTTCCTCGCGATACAACTCGACCGCTCCATGGAGAAAGATTTGAGCAATAGTGAAAGGTCCCGACCACCTAGAGCGTAATTTACCAGGAAATAATCGTAGTCGAGAATTGTAGAGGAGAACTTGTTGACCAACTTGAAATTNGTCCTCAATGTAGCACAAAATAGTAGAAGAAAAGAGGTAAGACAGTTACGGTACTCCCCATATCGTTGCTCTTCGGCATTTGTCTGGAATTACTATTAATCATAATCATAATCAACCATCATCCATCTCAACTTTCCTATTTCTGGACTCCTCCTACAATTCAACTCCGGTGTTCTCCTTAGGTGTGGTCATCTCCATCTCTTGCTTTTCCCGTTCTGCCCCACCTCTCACCTTCCATCGGTCTGCAAAGGACCGTTCTAGTGTCAACCCAACTAGATTGATTTTTACCCCCTCCTGAAAAAACCTATACATGTTCCTCTCCATATCATAAATAGCCTTCCTCTCATACCTTCAAGGTCTCCCACACAAGATATGAAAAGATTTTAATGGAACTACATCACACAAAACTTCATCACTATGTCTCTCAATGGTGACATTCAATAAAACTCGCTTGGTCACATCTACCTTCCCACACTCCTTCAACCAAGTCATCCTATAATGCCTAGGGTATTGTTGCAAATGTAATCCCAATTTTTTCACCATCGTGATACTAGACAAGTCTGATATGTACTCCTTATCAATAGCCAGACTGCATACCGTACTACCCACAAAATACCGAGTTTGAAAAATAAATTACCAATCATCATCCATCCTTTACGTAGGCGTAATCAAGAAAACTCAAGAAAAGAATTAGATGAGTGATATTTAAATTTAAGAAAGTGGTTTTTGAATTTCTGGATTGGAATGAATATAAACAGATTTTGAATTTTGGATAGATAATATGATAGTGTCAACTTTCCAAATAAATCAAGTAATTTTTTTTGAATAGTGACGACGTGAACAGTACCTGTGAATAGTTTTTTTTTTTTTTGTAAACTCGAAAATTGACTATGATATCAACGAAAGTTGATTTAGATGCTAGATTAGCCCAAAAATAACTTTTGACTCTTTTTTTGGAATTTTTTGGATTAAAGACTCAAAATCTACAACGGTCACAAAGAACAAAAACAAAAGAATCAAAAAGAAAAGAAAAGATAGAACCTGAATTTGGAGCCCAAGCTCTGATACCAAATGACGCGAACACGGGAGCGGGATCAACGTGAAAATCGCGGAATTAATTGAAAATGCCGGGAAAGTTCAAATTCAGGTTGTAGACGGTAGAATCTCGACCCGCAAATTACTGAATCAAGCAACCAAACAAAAATAAAGTTTGAATGACCTCTTGATTACAAAACCAACGAACCCTGATTTGCGAATGTCACAAAGGGTGCCCAATCCTTTGATAAGTTCGGTACATGTTCAATCAAAAACAAAAAGAGAGAATTCTCATTTAATTCATAATGTCAAAAAGGTTCATGTTACAATGAAATTAAGTTTCATATTTATACTAAACCTAGGAAAATATAGAAAAATGAAAATATCACTTAAAGATTCCAAATATCTTACCTAAACTAAAATTCTAACAAAATAAAGAAATTCGCAGAAAATTAAAATTCTCGCCAAATTGTTCTCGGCATGTTTCTATGCGATTGCAAGACCAAAAGTACCATACGCCCACTTGACCTTCTTCAGAATTTCGTGCCATTTTCGGAATGTACTCATGGACGAAAATCCGACAATCGAGCTGAAGGTTATGCCCATTTTCATCCATGCTGCTCGTTTTCTTTTCAAATATCTTCCAAACCTTGAATCCAACTCGTTTCGGCTCCCGAACCCTTCACGAAACTTGAACCTTGGGTTGTCCACTTCTTCAATTTGGACTTTAAAACTCGACCAATTGATTGTCTATCCTGAATCATATCAAGAAGTTTGGTTCATGGAGGAAGTCTAGATAATTTTTGTTTGGAAGTCCAAATCGCTAAGAGATAAAATTTTATCAATGGTTGAAAGTTTGATTGGGAAAACAATTTTAGAATGGATAAATAAGTGGTTTGGAAGCATTGGAGTCTAGACTGAGTGCCTAGGTGCTTACAACGCAAGAAGAGGCGGTATAGTTCACGGTGGGTGCAAGGAATGGATGCATAGGAGCCTAAGAGGAAAATAGGCTACAAGAAGTCGGCGCCCGCAGCACCAACGAACAGGTTGGAAAGTCTTCTAATTCGATTTTTATCGGGATTCTTGTGCTCTACTTCATGCAAAACACCAAGATTGGGCTCCTATATGAACTCAACGTGATGTAGGCTCTTCAAAGGCTCGAGTAACAATAAAATTGTTTTATATACGTTAGAAACTTGAGTTGATTGTTTAGAGTAAATTGTGAATATCAAATCTTGTAAAACAATTTTAATTTCTTGGTATATTGAAATTCTCCGCCTCTGCACGTGGATTTCTCAGATTTAGGTTCCACGTAAATCTTGTGTTATTGTGTGATCCATAATTTTCATCTTGTTATATTTTCTTTACTTTAATATTCATAACAAATGGTATAAGTTCTTTCATGGGGTTATTGCAAATTGGCTTGTTTTATAACATGCAAGATACTTATTATTGTTACTTAGCTCCCGTTTGACTATAATTTTTAAAACTCATTTTATGAAATCTACAATTTTTATTAAAATCTACTAATAATCTAACTTTTAGCCAAACAAAATCCAATTTTGCAAAAATAACAATATATTTCCTATTATGTCCTTATACTATTTTTTCTTAATTTTATTTAGGTAAGAAAATTTTATTTGAACGTGAGGAATTTCAGATTTTTTCCTCAAAAGTTTTTATATCTCAATACAATATTTCAAAATCGACATTAGCAACAAATTAATACAAAACATTACTAGCAAAAAAATATGAAGACTAGTTCATGTAATGATGGCAAAAAAACCCGTCCCATGAAGAATAAAAAAATAATTAACTACAAATAAAAAAATAGTTAACTGAATTTTTTTGAAAATAATAATAATAAACGGGGCATGCCCGTGCCCCGCTCCCCCCCACCCTGTCTCGTCTAAGGCAGGATGGGGTGGGAGCCCCGCCTTGAACCCGCCCCACTAACATCTCTAAGTTCATGTCGTTGTATATTGTCTCAGTGTTACCCTTGGATACAATTGCATACTTAAGAATTAACTCGTCAAATATGAAGACTAGACATCACATAATTGAAAATTGTCGTACCGTATAAAGATGATATGGTATACGTCTTACAAATTATTTTCAACTCATTTTTAATCATGTATTTTCTCCAAAAAATATTTTTTACGTAGGTCCATAATTATTTTTTTCAACTTTTTAACCACAATTCTTTTTTTTTAAAATATAAACTTTTTTTCAAAAAACTTAATCTAAACAAAATGTACATCAAACGTGACCTTAGATAAAGACGTTGTTGTATATTACTTGATTAACATAGACACGATATATTAGAAAATATTAAATAATGTTATTTATCATTGTGAGGATAGAACATCGGTGACGTGACAGTTTATGTAGAATAATGGAATTTGAAGTTCAATTTTTACGAGAGAGGGGAGTGGGAGAGAAAGAAATGTAAAAAATAATATGTTGCCACATCACCGATATTCCATCAGGGTGCCTCTATCTTCATTCACATTTTCTATATATCTATCACTCTAAATTCATCCCTATTAATATTTTAATTTTTTTTTTAAAAAAAATACTACGTCATATTCCAATATTATCCTTATTAAATTCATTCATTTAAATACTATACATCCACATAAATTTTATAAATTTATCCCACTTTAAATATATCCCTAACACTATAATCCACACAATCCCTAAAATCATAAACTCTTTTAAACCAAATGAACGAAATAAGAACAAATGATTGAACATTAAATTAACATATATTATTCACTTAACCTTGTTGACAATGCTAATTAGAAGTTTTATTGTTCTTAATCATAAAACTCAATCCATTAAAGGCAAACCCCCATAAATTAACATCCAAATTAGGGGAAGAGTTGTCTCTAGAGAAAGTATACTAAGTAATATTTGGAACTCATCATGTTTGGACTATGATTGGTTTGCTTCAATCATATCTTTCACATGCGAAATCAATTCTTGGTTTTCTCCCTACTTGGCCTAAGTCGGACTTTTTCATAACAACAATCATGTTATATCTCTTACTAGTATTTTTAACTCAATCAATCAAGGCCTCTTTACTTATCTGTGTATTATCAAATATTTGTATATAAACTTATGATCGTATTAAAATATAAAATCATTACGTACCATGTTCATCGTAAAACATATCTGTATAAAAAAAAAATAAAGATACCAACTAAAACATGTATGCGAAATAGATGAATTTGAACTTTTCTAAATACTTGCGAAGAAACCCACTGTAATTGAAAAAAGAAAAATCCCACTTGTGATGAAACCCCAATATAATTTTGAATTTCCATTGCAGATGAAATTAAAAACCGTTAAACCAGGAGAAGAAATCAAACTCAAGGTGACAAATTCATGTTCGTACAATCAAAAAAAAAAAAAAACAAGAAGCAAAGTAAATTTTAATAGAGAAACTAGTACAATCATTCTAAGAAAATAACCGTAAAACCAACAAAAAAAAATAAAAATCAGAGCCTCCAAATTCAAGCACTATCACAAGAATGTCACTAAAACCCATAAATGTCTTAAATGTGTTAGCAAAAAAAAAAAAAAAAAAAAAAGAGTAATTCTTACTTTTTCAAATTCCCCTTCATATATTGATATGACTATATTTGCTCTAACATTGTCTCTTCCATTGTTTACTAAATTTTTTGTCCATTAAAATTTNTTGAAGATGATATTTTATGAATATTAGGGTTTTATAAAAAGTTTCAAAAAAAAATAATAAAAATAAATATTAGTGGATAAATTTAGAGTGATATATTTTTATTTAATTTTATATATGTCTATTTAAATAAATTTACATATGATTTAAAATATAATAAAATTTTATTTTTCAAAATGGATGTATATATAAAAAATATGGATGAAAATAGCGATACCCATTTTGTCATTATGATAATAAATAACATTACTCTAAAATATTATATATAAAAATTGAGAAATGTTGTAATAATTCATAAAAATGAAAAGTGTGAATTTTACAATTTATAAAAATGTTGTAATAATTTATAAAAATGGATTGTATTATTATTATTATTATTTTTTTTTCCTTTAGTTGTCTAAAATGTATAAAAAACACATGCTTTTCCTTTTTAAGGAGAAAAGAAATAAAGAAACAGAATTTGGCAAGTGGCAGTGATTAAAGTATGGTAACCCAGTAAAACTCCCACCGACAATCCTGCTAGTCAACACCCTCATCTTCCCTCTCTGTCTCCGCCACTCATCTCATTCCACCACCACCACCATGTCACCACCGTTACTAATCGCCACCTTTCTCATCCTCTTCCTCCTCACTACAACCACGATCACCCCGACATCCCAAGAATCCGACCCTGAATCAGATTGCACTAATAAATGGATCCACATCCGTTATCTCCCTTCCCAATTTAACCTTGACCTGTTACTCAACTGCTCCCAATACCCCCTTTTCGATAACTTCTGCAGTTATCTAACCAACCATGGCCTCGGACAAAAAACCCACAACAATTCCCACAGCTGGTACAGAACAGACCCGTTTATGCTTGAACTCATTTTCCACCGCCGGATGCTTGAATACCCATGTTTAACACCGGATCCAAATCTTGCTAATGCCATTTATATCCCATATTTTGCTGGACTTGATAGCCTCAACTACCTTTTTGGTCCTGAAGTGAATTCAAGTTTTCTACATGGATTAGATTTGTATGAATACCTAGTACATTTGGACACTCCTTCTATATGGGAGAAAAATTTTGGGCATGATCATTTTTTGGTAATGGCACGTTCGGCTTGGGATTTTATCCAACCTCTATCGAACGATCCACCAATTTTTGGCACTTCATTTCTTGAATTACCTGAATTTTATAATGTCACTGCATTGACATTTGAAGCCAGGGCTTATCCTTGGCAAGAAAGGGCAATCCCATATCCCACTTCTTTTCACCCTCCAAATTTAGCATTTCTTGAATCCTGGGTGAATAGGGTGAGGAAATCTAGGAGGAGTGCATTGATGTTGTTTGCTGCTGGTGGTGGGATATCGGCCAATCCCAATATTAGACGGAGCATTAGGCTTGAATGCGAGAATAGTACTAGCATAAGTGTGAATGGTACTGGATACGACAAGTTATGCGAGTTTGTGGATTGTTCGAATGGCATTTGTGAGCATGATCCTATAAGGTTTATGAAGCCAATGCTGCAGGCTAGTTTCTGCTTGCAGCCTCCAGGGGATACCCCGACTAGGCGATCAATGTTTGATGGGATAATTGCAGGGTGTATACCGGTATTTTTCGAGGAATTAACCGCGAAAAAGCAATATGGTTGGCATATGCCAGAGGAGAAATATGAGGAGTTTTCAGTATTTATACCCAAGGAGGATGTGGTGTTTAAGGGATTGAGGATTTTGGATGTGTTGATGAGTATACCAAGAGGTGAAGTTAGGAGAATGAGAGAAAATGTTATTGAAATGATTCCTAGAATTATGTATAGAAAGCATGGGAGTTCATTGGGTT
The DNA here is from genome assembly GCA_903798235.1 of Fraxinus ornus. Classification (NCBI taxonomy): domain Eukaryota; kingdom Viridiplantae; phylum Streptophyta; class Magnoliopsida; order Lamiales; family Oleaceae; genus Fraxinus; species Fraxinus ornus. The sequence continues at coordinate 9,490 of CAIGRF010345332.1, forward strand.
TGAGGAGTAAAAAAGATGCATTTGATATTGCAGTAGAGGGCACTCTGCAGAGAATCAAATCAAGAATTGAAGAACTTACAGCTCAATGATCCAACAACGTGTTTGGTATGCAGTATCAGACACTACTCTATAATATAAAGAACAAGATTTTATTTTTCTTTCTTAAAATTGTTGAGTAAGTCATTCCACCTCATCAAACAAACTACGAATGAGTTTGATGGGTGTTTAGTTTTGCTCAAGTCTCTGTAATTATAGCCATTTGGTTTTCTTTACATATGTTTGTAAGTTATTGACCAAATGTTGTTGAAAGAATTTTTGTAATCCAAATTCTACATAGTAATAAACTCTTATCAACTTATGAATTGTATGTGTTATAAATGCATAATCTTTTGCAGAAGATTGAATAGAACTTATCCCTGCCATTTTCAGGGGATTAAAGTTGACACTACTAAGGTGTGCAACTATTATCATTGGAAAATTTGAGTAGTTGAGGGAATTAAAGTTATTTTAGAGTTGTTCTCATCAAAATTATCGTGGCAGATTGCATAGCAAGTGAAGGGTTACTTTTCTAGGTAAGAGTCATGCTCATTCAACACAGTTTGTGTTTGCTTATAGCGAGTTTGAAGTATCTTCTCTCCGGCTGGATATCATCTTTTGGATTTTCGAGCACTACCAAGACAAACTTTCATTTGAGTTGAATGTTATTGAAGGTGTCAAGTACTTGTTCATTTTTCTTCTTGCTTACCTTGAATCTCTCGGTGTTTTGATTTTTGTGTGGCGATAAATCCCGGCAGATTCATATATTTGGTTGCCCGCCATGCCTCTGTTCTCGTCCACCATCATTGGGTTGACAATGGAGCAAAAAACTTGGTGAAAAGGTGACTGAATGAAAAAGATGCATAGGCTAAAAATACATTAGAAGCCATTGATTGCATATCACCACAATTACAAATGTACTTGAATTGATATTCAATTATTCAGAGAGAGGGATCTTAATGACAACCATACTATTAAGTACACAACATGATATACATTTAAAAGGCAAAAATATAACATGCTCTGATAAAAGCATAGAACACTACTGATATCTGATGCGATATTCGAACATTTTGTCATTGCGTAGCTGCCGGAATGTACTTCTTGAAGTCTTCATGAGCCAATGTGATCAAATGTTCATCTTGCCACTGGTCACGATAGGTCTCAGGTGCGGTTATCCTCCTATCGCTGGTTGCATCATACATTTGCTTTCTCCATTCTTCCGATGGCATACAACCAATCTTGTTAGACAACCAATCATAATATTCAAACTGCAGGCATGCATCAAATGTAGATAAGAAATATTAAACAAAATGAAATCAGAAATATAAATAAGCAAACACGTAGATTTATAGTGGTTTATCTTCTGTGAATGCCACATCAACTTCCGCTATAGCGGCCCTAAAAATTCTTTGTCATACGAATATCAGGGGATATACGTTTACAATATGATTAGGCTCCACACGTCAACGAGAGGCTGAAATCAGAAAATTTCATCTAAAAGGGAAATGTTCCAATCACGTACTTCATAACTTACTGGCTGATTCATCTAGGGATCATTTCATTTACAAAGATTAAAATAAAATGCTCCTGCTAATGATATAAATTGGAATCTTAGGTTTGCGAAGAAAAAGTTGTAAGAGAACATTCAATAAGCAATTGAAAGAAAGGAATTTATTTTCCTTTTTGGGGGTTTGGGGGCATAAGCTCCCGAGGCAGTGAGCATTGCTAGGGGTACATCGAGGTGTGCATCACGGTGTACACCCCCCACACATGGGTGAGGGCCACTCGAATATTTTATTCGAATGGACCCCTCCATGTGAGGGGATGTAGACCTTGATGTACACTTTTTGATGTACATCTAGCATTTTTCTTAGGGTTATTCCATAACACATTGACCAAGTAGAATTATACCCGATAATCACCAAGGTTATGAGTATATCGCTTAGGAATGCCAGATGCTTCCAACGATGAGTAAAAAGCTTCAGTATCGGCCATCATTTCCTCTGCTGATGGAAGTAAAATTCGACCAGATAAAACTCCAGCGATCCACTTGGTCTGACGTTCAAAGAAGGGGAAAGGCATAACCTGGATACAATTCAATCCTAATGTTTAGTTAAAATCAATCCTAAAAAGGTCAAAATCACATCTATAGAGAAAATATAGGAAAATTGCAGTAATTGTCCCAAAGTTATTTTACAAGTAGCAAGTTGGTCCCCATTTAAAAAGAAGCAGGTTAGTCCTCAACCTTTCATATTTGAAGAATCAGTCATCAACGCAAGAAAGCATCCAAATTTTCATTAAATCATTGTGGGACCTTCATGAAAACATGTCTTGGCTTTAAGTTTCTGCCTGTGTGGACACCAGCTCAAGTTGGAAAACAGTTTCGTGAAGTTAGACGTGAGGAGGGCCACAAGATGATTTAATAGAGATTCAGGCAGTTTTTCATCACTGACAACTGATCGTGCAACTATAATGATAGGTTGAGAAAAAACTTGCTCATTTCTGAGGGTTGGAGACTAACTTGCTACTCAGAAAATAGGTTGATGAATAGTGCAATTCTCCCATGAAAATTAAGCACGATGAGAAAATTTATCAAACCTTCCATGGCAAGCCAACAAATGAAAGCCATGGGGCTAAGGCTGGTGGGAAAATGTGCTTATAAAGTGGACCAACTCGATTGTCATTCACAGTCACAATGCCATTGGTATCGAGAAAAGGAAAATGATACTTGTACCTCGAAAATGAAATAGAACGCCATTTAGATCTTTCTTCATCCTTAAAAGGGAATAAGTAATATACATCTTTTGCCATATAGAATAAAAGTTGGTAGAAAACAGAGCTATATCCTAAAATCATTATTCATTACATACCCCGTGCAATGTAGGATAACATCAGCAGGGACTTTGTTTCCATCTTGAAAAGCCACAATACCATTTTTGTGAACACTGTTGATCTGCAGATTATTGCTGTGTCAGTATGATCTGATCAATAGAATTTGCAGCATCAACTGTTAAAACAAACTCACGCTGCACATAGTTACAGGGCTAAAGCAACTTTACCATGGAATGAAGCCAAATATTATCATGGCCCGGCAACTTCCCGAGGAGTCCAATTTGGTCTGATCTAGATGCAATGTGGACTTCTTTGGCAACTTTTGAAATGTCTTTGGAAATATCAGTAGCACTTGCAGAACCGCCAATCAGCACCACAATCTGTATAAAATCAAATAAAATAGAAAATTTCATGAAAAGTACATAAGATCAAATAATACAAGAAAAATCTGTTTTATTATTACTCCCATCATCTTGACCCAACTATAGACCATCATGGTTGTCCTTGTCCAACAATAAAAGTAAAACAAAGTTGTAATTTAGGAGAGAGACAAACCATCTATGATCTTCTTTTTTCAGCTTCCTTACAATGAATACACACACAATAAAATAAAATAAAATAAAAAGGCAGATCCAAGGTTGTGGTGATGCAACACAGAACACAGTATAGAAGAATATAGTGAAGAAGAGAGGGAAGAAGGGACGAAAAGAGAGAAAAATTGAAAATTTTCTATCTTCAACTCAATAATTAAACTAAAGTATCTTCTAGTCAATTAATAGACACAGAGGCCTAGTTTTTTTTACTTTACATGGTCTAGTGCATAACTGGATGCACGCACACTACTTTGCACATTCACTTTTGGGGAAAGAAAACCGCCATGGCTGGATTTTGATCAGATATGCTTAATGATACACATCTTGAGATCCAGAACAAGGAAGAATGGGCAACAAAAAGAGAACATAGGATACAATAACTGTAACTGTAAGGGCATGTTGGTACCCAGTATTACAAAAAATTCTTTTCTTTTTCTT
>CAIGRF010345379.1:0-13819 GCA_903798235.1 Fraxinus ornus
CAGGAAGTTAAGCTCTTCCAGGACTCCCCCTCCAATATCTATAAATACTTAACATAGCCTTATTATTAAGGGATGTTTGTTACATAATATCCAAATATACAGTTTTTTCACATAATTCTCTCTCTGACTTAAGTATCGGAGGGGCGACGAGGACACACCTCGACGTCTTTATTTCAGGTATCGGAGAACGGATCGGCGTAGCTTTTCCATCTGGCTCGGGTTGGCCCATGTACGAATTTTGGCATTATCCATAAATAATCTACTAAGACGTCATAAGGAAAGTTTAGGAATGTAATAATAAGATAAGAATCGAGAAGGAAAACTAATTGGTTGTTTGACAAAGTCTTCGATAAAAAAGTTTAGCTGATTTTGATGAAAATAAAGTTAAGAAGTTTATAAAAATTGTGAGTCTCGTAAAATTTATTATTAAAATGTGACTTTATTTTACGTATTAGTCCAATTTAAAAAGGAAAAAAAATAATTAGTTCAATCATGACTCCCTCTACTCCCACTCTCAAATCGCACCACATGTTTTACATGGAAAAAACAAATGCTAAAGGAGCATGAGAAATGCATTATGCATCTCCCAAAAGACTCCTTTAGGCCTGTTTGTGAGTTTTGGAATATCGATTATAAGCGTTTTTTAAAGTATTAATTTTAAGTGATTTTAGTGATGATTTTTAAAATAATCCAATCTATATTTGAGAGTCTATTATACAACAGTTATGAAAGTTTCTTAAAATAATAAAATTACATGTACGTCTTTTAGTGAAATTTTTAATTTCTCGTATTATTTTTTATTTTTATTTTTATTTTTTACCCACAAGTGATATTTTACTTGTGACTCATTTTATATATATAAGTTAATATTTAACTTAAGAGATTAAGTATTTAAAATTAAGTTATTATTTTTTACATATGAATAAATTTTACATTTATAAATTAATTTTGTGCTTCTAAACAATTTTTTAACACAAGTGAATTTTCACTTATAAGTAACTTTCTTAATTTTATAAATGAATTTTTGTCTTATTAGTAATATTTTCATTTTATAAACAAATTTTTACACAAAACTAAATTTTATCTTATAAGTAATTTTTTTGCTCGTAAATAAAGTTTTAATGCATTTTTATTTAAAAGTTACTTTTGAACAAAATATATTTATTGAAAATAATTATTTTATAAAGAGCATAGTTAGAAAACAATATGAAAAACTATCAAAATTCATTGATTTTATGGACTAGGATAAATGGTTAAAATTACAGTACGTCGATTTTTGATTATTTTTAAATCATTCAAAATCATAGCCTAAAAAAACTAACAAGCATCAGTTTTCTCGACTTCTCATAAGTCATAAACTGTGCCCCTAAATCGATCAAAATTGGTGTGAAAAAAAAAAAAAATGAAATCCCAACAGGGCCCTTAGTTGTCAAACTTTGACCATCATAATGGAAGTATCTATTGGCTTTCCACATTGAATTGTAAATTGACTTTTCATTTCCACCCCTTTCAAATAAAAATATATCGCAGCCGCCCAAAAACCTCTAATTTCTTTTATATCACTCTATAGATTTTTCAATAATTGACTTCAAACCGCGCCAACCTTTTTAATTGTCCCCAATTGAAATATAATCAACGAAAACTATGGTTGACCCAAACATAAGAACCTCTGTATATTGAATTGTATAATTTTGACTTTGAGAAGTGATTTTATGAAAAATAATTTTTTTAAAGAATATGTGAATAAAAAGTAGAAAGAAGTTATGATTCTACGTATAAAATTATTTCATTCAAAGAATGTTATATTAAAAATAAATTCAAAAAAAAAAATTAAAAAAAAAATCAAGGACTAAAACAAATTTACAAATCAAATAATATGTTCGACCATATTCACACCTCTATCAAAATTCGAAGTGCAACCCTAATCCATAATATATTAAATATTATAGGAAATGAAAATCATTTTTTGAACTATTATAGTTCTATTAAAATTTAAATATTTCATTAATAATTTACTTTTCGTTTTTCAATATATATTTAATTCTCAATTAATTAATATTCACATTCATTTAATTAATAGTATTAATTAAAATTTCACATCCATGTCCACACCACTGTTATTAATTCTCAATTAATTAGCATCCACGCATTTAATTAATATTAATTAAAAATTCACATTAAAAAATGCATTTCATTATTCACGTTCATACATACTAATTAGCATCCAGTTTCACTTTAATTGAAACCTAAATTATGGTCATTTATTATAAATAATTTAACATTAATTATCACGTATATATTCTTTAGTATTAATTATAAATTAATTAACATTAACGTCAATTCATGTATCATATTTGTCATTTATCTTCATTTATATATTTAACTGTATTTCTAATACCCACGTTCAAATATGTGTTTCACTATTTACGTACATGTATAAATAATTAATATTTATTTTCAAGGACTTTATTTATCTCATATTTAGATAAAAGGGAATAAATGTGGGTCAAATATTACTTTTACATAACTTATAAAGACATTTTAGAATAACATACAGCACATGTTCAATTCTGATTAGTGATATATCAACATTTCAATGGGTACGCTACACGTGCCCCTTCACCCACTGCTACGTCTCTATTTGATGACTATTATTTGAAAATTCTTTAATCATATATTTAAATAATAAAATATTTTGTACGTAAATTCAAAATTTATTCTTACTTCTTAATTTCAAATTTTTAAAAAAAGACTTAGTGTGTGTTTGAATCTCATTAAAATGAGAAATGAATTTTTGGAATAGTGATTGATAGAAGGATGTGTGGTGAAAAAAGTGATAAAAAGTTTTAGATTTGTGTGTAATATTATTTTATTTGAAAAATGTGTGATTAAAAAGGAATACCGTAAAAAAATGAGAATGCGAATGAGAGTAAAATGGATGTCAAACGGGGCTTAAATTTTCTCAAATGATGGCCACCAAACCGTGGCTACGTAAAATATCTAGTTAGGTTATGGCGACCCACAATATATATTGTTGTGTCCAGCCTATGCCATTGGCTTCTCGTTCGTATCCTCCGCTCCGATACGTTCTCCTCGTTCTCCTCTCCTCTATTCCCGATTTCCGAGGCAATTCGAACGCAGGTAATTTCAATTTCAATCGCTCAATCCGATTATTTTGTTCTTGCCGAGTATTCAGATTAATATCGGTTGTTTTATAACCGTCCCTTTTTGTTTCAATGTCAATCCATTTCATTTCCCTTTTTGGTACTGTCGTTGCTGTTGTTTATATATGTTTTTGTTCACCGGGCATCTTATACGTTTAGATCCGTGAATGAAACACAGAAAAGTTCTGATTTTTAAGGTCTGTATTCTTTATCATTTTTGTAGATCTGATATTTGCAATAGTGTTTACGCTGTCTTCTAAGGTTTATTTTATTCAATTTTGGATTTTGAAATTTGAATTATAGTAGTTCCGTTCATTTCCCAGCGATGACGTTCAATATATTGCAGATCTGGTAGATATCAACGTGTTGCCTTTTTTTTTTGGAATTTTTACTTTGTCGATATTAGTTTTTTTCCCGAATTCTTTGGCTGATTCATATTTGTGCGCTTTATAAAGTCTACTTCCCTTTCTTTTGAGCTAGCTGTACCATTGAACGATCTACCTTTTGGTCTTGTATTCTCAATATTATTTCAGTTTCGGGATATATAAATTTTATTTTATTCTTTTTTTTTTTTCCATTTTTCATTTGTCTTTAAGAAACGTAAGCTATGTGAAGATCTAATGTATTTTAATTATATAACCAAAACTGGGTTTGTTCATCTTTGTTTTAGTGGCTAAACTTGGTCTTTTGGCTTGAGATTTTATTTTTTTTGTTGATGCCCTTGATAATGCAGGTATAATTGTTCGTTTCTTCACAATGCTTTTCTGGCTTTGAATTCATGAATTTTCATTGTATTTGACTCCTTGAATGGGCAATTTTATTGTGCATCATGCAAAAATTACTGAAGTTTGTATCATTTTCATGATTTAGTTATCAATTGATATTAAAATAAGTGATACTTGAATGGCTTTCTATGTGATTTTCTTCTATTATATGAGTTGAAGTACTTGAGATCTGATAGATGATCCTTGATTTTGAAACAAGTGAAGATTATGGTAGCAATAGATTGTGAGTTTGTGGTGTCTGATCTTGATTTATTCTTTGATAGTATGAACTGACCTCCATGTTTTGTGAATCTGCAGGAGTTTTATTAGTTAGTTGTAATGGCAGATCAATACCAGCATTCAACTATTGTTAAGCAGGTAGCCAACCAGCTACATCTAAGTTCCAGTCTCTCCCAAGAACAACCTCGCCTTGGTGGCTTCCAAAGCCCAGCTTTGTATCAAACACGTTTTGCACATGGCAATTACACAAATGCAGGACTGCAGTATCCTATGACTTGCAGAGCTACCCAGGATTTGTCACTGGTTTCTGCAAATGCTTCTCCAGTGTTTGTCCAAGCTCCTGCAGAGAAAGGCCTTGGTAGTTTTGCTATTGACTTTCTAATGGGTGGAGTTTCAGCTGCTGTGTCAAAAACTGCTGCTGCCCCTATTGAGCGAGTGAAACTTCTGATCCAAAACCAAGATGAAATGCTTAAAACTGGCAGGCTCTCTGAACCTTACAAAGGAATTGGAGAGTGTTTCAAGAGAACAATTCAAGAAGAAGGTTTTGGATCTTTGTGGAGAGGAAACACTGCTAATGTCATCCGTTACTTCCCCACACAGGTTTACTTATATGTTTTTTACAAAATTTATTTACCATGTTTTCAGGGTGCATAGAGATTCCATTTGTCACTTGCTATTTATGTTCGCCCTCTAATTTATATTGCTTGTTCCATAGGCCTTGAACTTTGCATTTAAGGACTACTTTAAGAGACTCTTCAACTTCAAGAAGGACCGTGATGGCTACTGGAAATGGTTTGCTGGCAACCTTGCATCAGGTGGTGCTGCTGGGGCTTCCTCCCTGCTCTTTGTTTATTCCTTGGACTATGCTCGTACCCGTCTTGCAAATGATGCCAAGGCTGCCAAGAAGGGTGGTGAGAGGCAGTTCAATGGTTTAATTGATGTCTACAAGAAAACTCTGAAATCTGATGGTATTGCTGGTCTTTACCGTGGATTCAACATCTCATGTGTTGGTATTATTGTTTACCGTGGTTTGTACTTCGGTATGTACGACTCATTGAAGCCAGTGCTCCTGACTGGATCGTTGCAGGTTAGTATATCTCCACAAGGATTTTGTTTCTTTTTTTAATTATTATTGTTTTTATATTCTATAGATCTTTATGTTGTGAAATTCTATTTCTGGATTGATTAGTCGTTGAATTTCTTTGTGTTTGTATTAGCATTAGATAAAAAACATCAATTTGTTTGGTTCATGGAGTTATGCTTATTCTTGATACTGTAATTGCCACCGTATTACAGGATAGTTTCTTTGCTAGCTTTGCTCTCGGTTGGCTCATCACAAACGGTGCTGGACTTGCCTCCTACCCTATTGACACAGTTTGTAGAAGGATGATGATGACGTCCGGTGAAGCCGTGAAGTACAATAGCTCTTTGGATGCATTTGCTCAAATCCTGAAGAACGAGGGTGCCAAATCATTGTTCAAGGGTGCTGGTGCCAACATCCTTCGTGCTGTTGCTGGTGCTGGTGTGCTTGCTGGTTATGACAAACTTCAGGTGATCGTTCTCGGAAAGAAATATGGCTCTGGTGGGGCTTAAATGACACAAATTTGTTTCTTTAGCAATAGATGGTGATGATAATCTTTTTGTTGTTTAGTTTGAGAATTTGTCCAACGCAAAGTTTTACTCATTTGAATAATTTAAACTAGGGAGTTTTGATCCCAAACATTGTTTCCCTTTGAAGGGTATTTTGTTTTGCAACCTTGTCATTGAAGAGGTTTGAAGTTTATGATGACGGATATTATGTTATAGCTTTCGTGATACCTTTTTTCCCATGTAGTCTGTCATGTTTTCTTCAGAATCTTGAACATCTCTTGTTTTAACTTTTTATGAGATGTTATTAGAAACATGAAAACATAGAGTTATATCATATTGATTGATGATGTTTGATGAGAATATGGTAGTATGACTACACATGATTCTGAAAGTCCTTTAATTTGTTTTATTTAATTCTCAGGGTCGAACCCTGTTGGATATCTACACCTGCTCTTCTTTTTCTTCTTCCCGTTCTTTTTACTCTCCACCCCATTCGCTTCAGCAACTCTTACAGTAGGATCGCTCTTGACTTGTTTAGCACCTGTTTTTGCCAAACTCTTGACATCATAGCAATCAATCTGGGACCTGGGTAGTGGTTTCAACTGCCCATAAGCTTCTGCTTTTTCGATGTCTTATAAGCAGCTGTCGATGATGTCTTGTAAGCAGCTGTCCCAAAAGCGCAACTAAAGCTTCAATATTTCCATAGCTTGCCACTTGCTCTCCGTGTGGAGAAGCATCCTCTTCCTTCCACGCCTGACGGCCTCAGCTTGAAAGAGGCAACCTCCTGTATAAGGACATCAAGCTTATTGTCTCAAGTCATGGCATTAGACCACGCTCAGATTGCAGAATCTAACATGGCATCACCACCAACAAGATTTTCAGCACTGCAGAATTCAACTTGGCATCAGCAGCATCAATATCTCAAGCACGTTCTTTGAGAGAGACCAGGTTGGCAACTGTTTTGGGCTTGTGTTGGATTATCGGGTACTTCGATCAGTGGCTTCAGCAACAAATTTTATTTTTGAAGTCTATCTTGGACTTCTGAAGTTTTTTTATAAATGTTCGCACAAGCATCCATTTTTCCCAAACGATGCGATTCTAACATCATAATTTCAAAGTTCTCTTCTTGCCCTTTCAAGGGCTCCAAAGCTTCATCCAACTTATTTTGCTGATACTAGTATGCCTATTTAGAGAACTGTTCAAAAAAAAGAAGAAGCATGCCTAGAATACTTGCACCCAAAAGTACTAAATAATTAGCAATTAGAGGTTCACCATCTATTGTTATTATTAAGTTATTATAGTATTTCACTAACAATTTTTCCAGTCATATATTGGTCTTCTCAACAGGCTATGACCAAGGTGATCAATGCCTTGAGCGTTATTCCCATTAATCAACATACATCTAGAAATTTGTATGGTTGATAATTTTATGAGAGACAATTTTGAAAAAAACTCAGAATTAGAGAGTGAATTATAACTCCTCCATCGTCGACGGATATGTTACCTGCATACTTAGACAAAGACATTAGGGGCATAGACTAGGCTCCAAAAGGAAGGGGAGGGTGGGGGAGGAATTCAAGTCAAAATACGAACACTATTTGGGATCAGAAAAAACACGAATGACGAGAATGTAGAAGTCAACTTTAGAATACATCATTTAAGATTACCCTCCAAGAGACACATGTAGAGCATTTATAGGCAAATGAGTTATAGACAAGCTCTTTTGAATGCTGACACGTGATGTCATCTAACGATTCACATGTTGAGCTCAATAATGTCACATACTAGCCACCATTGGTCATGACTTTCCAAACCATACCCTAGGTAGATTGGTTGTGATGTGATTGTAAGTCGTCTTTGCAGAAATTTCATACCAATCATTTCACACACTTTCAAGGTACAATTTGCACAAGGCATAACGAGTTGGACCTCAATCGTATCAAGCTAAAGAGGCCCATTGGTGTGGCCATGGTTGGGTCACTCCTTCATGCTTCGGATTGACGATGCAATAGAGCTGTTGTAGGTTGCATTGACTTGACAGAGGAATATGGCGAAGCATTGGGCTATGTTCCTATCGCTTCAAATGAAAGGATATATGAGACAACGAGACGATGGCTTTACCACCTCGAACGAAAGTGCAAGATAACCTCATTGAGGAGGCGGTGCAGACAGAATGCTGGTATTTATATGACATTTTGCTTAGTTGCCAGCCATTTAACCTGCCACATAGAGATGTATCATTTTCTCTAAAATATTGCAAGATAGATAGCTTAGCCTATGTTTGGCCCATATTTTCTCAAAAATTCATTTTTTTAAACTCATTTTTCCATAAAATAATATTAAACGTAAATTAAAAAAATTTCCTTATTTCTCAACCACATATTCTCTTAAAAAAACAAAAAAGATATTTCAAAATACATTTTCCAAAATCACATTTTAATGGAACCAAACAAGGACTTGTATCACAATGTACCTTGCTCTGTTACTTATAACTTGGTTCACGCACTCTACAATAAACCAAAATCACTAAAACCAGTTCAATTAAACTTTAAGGATTAATTGTTAAATTGTTTATAAATTCGAGCCAAATTAACCCCTCGTTCTTGGAGACACTTTCTCACATTTTCTGATTATATCACATACATTCCTTTCAAAAATATTACTAATTTCTCCCATTTTTAATTATGAGTATCATATTCACCACTACCACCTTTTAAGACTATATTAGTGACTAAATATAAACTGTTAATACCTAAATTCTCATTTTCAACAACACATTTTTCAATAAAATAATATTTTTCATCACATCAATAATTTTTCCTTCTTTTTCAACCACACGTTCTCCATCAATCTACTATTCAAGAATACATTATTTCAAAATAATGTGGCTCAAACACACCCTTAATTTATATTTAATCATTAATTAGTCTCTAGGGTCACTGATTTCTTTGATACTCAAAATTGGAAATACGGGAGACAAGTAATATTTTTGAAGAGTAAAGTCGTGTATTTGATATTGTAAAAAAGGTGAGATATATATACAGTGTACAGGACAAAAACTTTTCACTGTGATAAGAGAACTTTAGTTACTGAATTTATGACCGTTTTAGAGAATTATAACTAAGGTTTTTTTTTATCACGTCAACAGTGATTTTTTTTTAGAAATCAATATATATGATATTGTCTCTTTTATTTTTTAGTTATGCTTTGTTTAAAATAGTGATGCAAAGTCAATTCTCCACTACTAAAAAAATAGTGTTTTTGAGTTCAATTAAATAAATGGGATCAACTTGCAAGCATGTTGACACATTTTTTATTTTTTTATTTTACTTATAAGTTAGGAGGAGATAAAAATACTAGCCATTTCCTTTTCTCTTATTGTTCTTTAGTGCGTTTATAAACAAACGCGATCCCTCTAAAGTCGAAGTTTATAAAAATGTATTTTAGAATAGTAATTTTAGGATAATGTCCAGTAAAAAATGAATGAGAAAATTTTGAGTAAAGTTATTTATTAAAAAATGCGATTGAAACAAAGCTTGATACTGATGGTTGAAAAGAAAGCAAACAAAGTCAAGATAATAAAAGGGACACAGAAATCCCAGTCCCAAAACTCACGAGCCACTGTCACTCTTTCAACTTGCGACTCGTCTTCTCAATGCCTACTTCAACTATGTCTCGTGAGTGCAATGAGAATCTTGCTAAGTCAATTGAAGAAAGGAAATCTGTCAAGCATGCATCCCAATCACAGAAAGAAATAGGAGGTGATTTTCCAATACACCGGTAGCAATTTTAATTTGGTTTTTCAAGATTTTCATTTTTATTTCTTTGATTTCGTTCTTTAGCGCGAGATTTGCAGGTAGTGAAGTGGGTTGCTGAGGATTTTCAATTTTCTTTCTTTAATTAATTAATTTATTTTTTTGCGTAAAATTTCCAGGCAGTGAAGTGGGTTGTTCAAGTTCAAATCTCTGGTTGGCTCAAGATCCTAGCAAGAGATGGGGTGAATTGTTTTTCCTTATCTACACTCCCTTTTGGCTCACTCTCTGCCTTGGCATTATCGTTCCTTACAAGCTTTACGAGGTCTTTTTTATACTCGACTACACATTACACACACTTGACTCTAAACGAATTATACATACATGCACGGTCAATTATCTCTTGTAGTAAGTGAAGGCGAAGTTGATTTGATTAGTTAATCCCGTTAAGCAATTGGAGGCTTGATTATGATGTCATGTTGAAAAAATGGCTAATTTGATTAAGGCCTTTTCAGAAAGAATTGATGTTATGCTAAAATCACAATGAAGTTTGAATTCTTGTTTTAAAACGAAGAAAGGAAAGAAAGAGAAGCTTTCTGTTCTAGTGAAGCATATAAAAATGGGGATGGATCATGAAAAGTGAAAGGCACGATGATATAAATATATGCACGTGCACACTGATGCAAATATTTATATTTAGGTTTTGCGAACCAAGTAATTGGCTATGGTGAGTTAAAATGATTACCTTACTAACCTACGCTGTTCTATGATCTTTCAGAAATAAAAGAATTATAAATATTAGTTATAAATTTTCCATTGCATTGGCTCTGGAATAAGGAGCTGTTCTAGAGATGTATTTGTTTCCCTGCTTGGTTTGTGAATAAAATTTCTCTAACCTGAGAACTTGGTGTGGCTCATAGAAGTTCTCTTCCTACATGCTGCCTCCTGCAAAACAATTCTCCGGGTTTTCCCCAGTGAAGGCTGTATGATGTTTATGTTAGCACGCAAAAAGAAGAATGATAGTCAAGGGTAAATAAAACAAGTTAGGTGATCCTATCTACCTATGGTATCTATATCAATAATTACCAAGTAAACCTCCTTAAACTTGATTACTCCTCAAGTTAGGATTGGGCTTTCTGCGGAATCACACTTCTTGATGACAACATGTTTTTTTCCTTATGGTTCCCCAGCCATCATGTTTGACTATTTGCTAGTTTTTCCAAGGAAATAAGTAAAACCAGGAACTTGTGATGAGTTGATTTTTTATAGGATAATTGAGTGCTGCCAAATCTTAAGCACCAACGAGATGGTATTCTCTGAGATTACTTTTGAGGAAAATTATCTCTGTTGAGAAGCATGCATGTGTGGAAACATAAGTGACTAACCTAGAATCCTAAGAAAGTTTAGGTCAGTTTAGTAGGTTACTATCGATGATAGATTCTGTAAGGTGCTGAGATATGGCCATCTAACTGACCTTGTTCTACCTCAACTGTTATTCTCCTAATCTCCTTTTCACATGCCATCTGCAATATCAGATTGCTGGGGATGCCCTGAACACCCTCATCATACAGGACAGCGCCAGTCAGAAGACATCTTGTAGCCAGACCATGTTCCGAGTTTAGATGAATTTCATACTCCTGATGATGGATGATTTCTCAATCAACAAACTGAAAACTGGTTTCAATTGATAATTTAGAGGTTATGGCAGTATATTGTTTTATAAGCTGATAGTGTATGGAATAGCATTGTCACCGTCAAATTCTCTTTCAACCATTTTATATCCTGGCCTTGTTAGAGTAAAGAGTAAATCTGTCACGGTGTAATTCTTGTTAGGAGTTGCAAATTTTGATTACAAAATACTAGATGCTCAAGTTACTCTTTCGCGTTATATTCTCACCCGTAACATAATATAGAGCAATAAAAGCTGACTTTTATAAATAGTTGCATCTTTATCATTAGTCCTTTACAATTTTTTTTAATTATCTTTGTATTGTATATAGACATGGATGTTGAAGTCATCTTCTTGTTCTACGTTCCTGCGCGTGTGCAAGATGCTATTTTGACTTTGAGTTCTTTTTGTCAGAGTTTCACAGAATGGGAGTATCTGTTTCTGGGACTTGTTTCGGCACTCCCTGCTTTTATTGTACCAATGCTTCTGGTTGGAAAGGTGGATAGATTGATGTTTCTTCTCAATTTATTTGTATTTCATTTCAAGAATTGAATCCAAGCTGTTATACCTCATTTTAATCTGAAAATAATAGGATTTTCTTTATTATGATGCATTGGATGATAAATGGTCATTTTCCCTAGTCAATAACATTTTTTCTTCTTTTAATTTGCAGGCTGATAGCAGCATTTGTTGGAAGGATCGTTATTGGGTAAAGGTAAGTACTCTTGCATGGTAAATCTCCATCACTCATCTGTAAGCTTCTTGTGCTGCCAAAAAGCTATGCTGATAACACTGCCAAACATGACCCCAGACATGTAAAAATAAAAAGTATTGAGCTAACTTTTAAGTTAGAGTGAAACACCATTCTACAAGCACAATTCCAGAATCTGTCTTCGTATCTGTATCAAAATTTGGAGACGTGCTTTCAGGTTCTTATGGAAAAAGAAAACTAACTTTTCCGTTTCTGAAGTTATGAACAAACTCTACTCTATATAGACTTACACCATGTAATAAAAGATAAAGATTGGAAGTCCTAATTACAATAGGAGTCATTTTATTTTTTGCACCAAAGTTAGTCGTTATCCGCATCATATAGCTTCAAATGCTATTTACTTACTACATCAAGGTTCAACTTTTGGACAAATGAAGTTATCGAATGGTAGTTCTTGGCGTTTTGCATTGACTGACTACAAAATTGTTGTTCTGGCAGGCTAATCTCTGGATCATTGTTTTCAGTTATGTTGGAAATTACTTCTGGACCCACTATTTTTTCACCGTCTTGGGCGCTTCTTACACCTTTCCCTCATGGAAGATGAATAATGTAAGGCAAAACACTATTTTATATTCATTTCCACTCATTTGTGATATTTCTCTGTTTCATTTTCCTTTGAATGTGACTATGAAGTTAATTTTTTCAGGTACCACATACAACTTTCCTTCTCACGCATGTGTGCTTCTTGTTTTACCACGTTTCATCAAATATGACACTTCGTAGGCTTCAACATTCTATTGATCACTTGCCAGGGAAGACACAATGGCTTTTTAAGGCCTCCTGGATTCTAGCTTTTTCATACTTTATAGCATATCTTGAGACCTTAGCTATTTCCAACGTAAGTAGTAAAGATATTGCGAAAAAAAGAAGAATTCTTCACATGCGAGCGCCATTATTTTTATTATGTTCGTCTTAGTTGACTCTTTGACAATTTCTCCATTGGACTTGCATAAAGTAAGGCTGTTAATATCTTTTGTTTTGGTCTTCTGCAGTTTCCCTATTACGAGTTTGTGGACCGGGATTCCATGTATAAAGTTGGCTCCTTGTTTTATGCAATTTATTTTATGGTCAGCTTCCCTATGTTTTTAAGGTAGGTAACTATATTCACAAACCACTCCCCACCCTCAAAAAAGAAAAAAATCTGTTCATATTATCTGTCATGATGTCGTATTATACTGTTTCAAGCATTATGCATGGACGTTTGCTATTCTATGACTTCGGGTGATAAGAGTTAACACCATAACAGTGCCTGTTTGTTGTTTTGTTGTTGAACCAGAGCAAATATTCACAAAAAATTGAGATTCAAATAAATAAATTAGCAGTACTAGGCAGGAAAGTAGAAGTGTTGGGATTGGATGGGATTATTTAGGAACTGATGGACAAGATGATGTCAAAATACTGCATTCTTTTGGGTCTTATGAGTGGTTTTCAATGGGAGATGAAGAAGTTATTCTAAAGCGTGACTGAGAAAAATGGAATATTGACGAAATTACTTGAAGATTTTCGAGAGGATGAATTAAGTAGGAATACACAATCGCATTACATATGAACCAGGTTAAGACCTTCCTAGAACAAAGTGATGGATGCAAAAATATTCGCCTTCATCGAAATAAATAGATGAGTAAAGGTTAAAATCTTTGTATTTTTAGAAGTATTATGCATTTGAAAGATGAGCTTCCATATATTATATTGCTTATATTGAGCAGCACAAGAACACAATCTTGTTTTGTCGATGGCATTTGCTGATACATACATACATACATACAGGGGCGGAGTCAGCCCGTCGAAGTAGGGGGGTTCCAGAGTTGAAGGGGTGGAGCCTAGGGGGGTTCGGGGGTAGCGCTCCCGATTTTTTTTTTTTGAAACAT
>CAIGRF010345395.1:4485-27962 GCA_903798235.1 Fraxinus ornus
GGCAGATTTTCACAATTTTCGGTTGCCGACTTCGTGGGTTTATTCCGGCCAAATGACTTGGAGTTTTTGGGAGATTTTTTGTGGTAATTGAAGAGGACATCGTGGGCTTTCCAACGGTATCGAAAATTGACGGTTTTGGTGGTCGAAAGTTGTCGAAAAATTGCCTCAAACTTGGCCAAAAAATCTGAAAATTCAGTGACCGTTTATGAAAGAAAATTCAAACTTCAGTGACCGTTTCTGAAATTTTAAAATTTCAGTGACCACTTTGAAATTTTCAAATAATTTCAATGACCATTTGTGAAATTAACCCTATAAATAAGTAATAGAATTAAAAGATTTGGAAATAATAATTGACATACCGGCCTAATTTGCGGACGCACACGTGGGAAGCGGGATAGTAATAATGACGAGGCGTGACTCGTGAGTTTGTGGGACCCGAACTCACCGCAGTACACCCAAAAAAAAGATTCCGTCTCTGTAGAGGGGGAAAATAATTCATTGCATTACAGGCTAACAGACAATTTCCGTCGTTAATCATTTCGTTTAGATTTCCTGTTTTACCCCTTCCAGTGGTTTAACCATGCCATTAGGCGTTAGCAGCTTCTCATCTCGGCTCGGCTGACAAAAGGTCAGAATTATTATTTTATTTTTCTTACTTCTGTTTTGCTTGGATTTTGACATTTGAAAGGGCAAAAGACAAAAATAAAGGTCTATTTAATTGGTAAAGGTGTAAAGAAATTTCAATCTCATATTAATTGAAAAATAAAAATCTACCAAATTCATAGAAATTCGTTTTTCATGAAAACAAAGAAAATGCAGTTTAAAGTCGTTGTAACTTGAAATTCGATTTTCATTTCCACGTTGCAATCAAATGATCAAAGTGGAATTCGTTTTTTTCGATTATGACATTTTTTATGAAATTCGTTGCAGTAAAAAAAAAAAGCCTAACAGAGAGAACTGTGGAGACTTTGAGTGAAAATCAAACTAGAATCGTTCGGATAACTTTTTTTGGGAGGATACTTTTGATTTTTCTTTAACAAAAAATTCACTTTATATGCTTAAATTAAGCCTAGTTTGACGGCATACTTTTGAAAAAATATAGTTTTGAATAGTAATATTTAGGAGAATGTGTGATTAAAAGTAAAAAAAATATTTTATTGGGTGAATGTGTAGTTGCAAATGAGTACGTAGAAAAAAAAAAGGGTTCGAAAAGTACGGTTGTCAAACAGGGGCTAAAATGGCATGAAATATTCACGTGTTATATAATTTGGACTGAATCAACAGGTTCGATCCAACTCGATGAATCAAATGACGATTAAATCGTCAAACTTGGCAATTTCGAAGCGAACCAGTCAAAACCTATCAGGTTTCATGATATAAACGATTTTGGTTTTAAAAATTACCAAAATTCTCATAACCAAGAAAAAATGGGAATGTATACTGCTACAGAATTGTATCTATCATAAAGTATACTAGACAATAGATTGTACTACATGATAATCAGAAAAATAAAATATTACATAAATTTTGGACAGGGGTATTTTCGTCAGGGTGTAAAGTCTCCAAAAGTCAAATACTGCTACTCTGTATATTTTTAAAAATTAATTTAGATCCTAAAAAGAATTTTGGGCTACAGTGGATAAGAAGAACAATCAATTAACAGCTTTTGGAATTTGGAATTACAGGACACGTATACCCAGTTTTTGTCACTCGTTAGAGTAATATTATTTAGATCCACTAAGATTGTAACCTTAGTCTACATAGTCTTGATGTGGTGTTAAACGATGAGTTGAAAGCCTGTTTGGTAGAGATTAAAATTAGATTAAAATTGAAAAATTAGTCGTTATTGTTGATTTTTATTAGATGGATGAGACTCAATAACGATCATATTTTCAATTTTAATTGAATTTTAATTGTTACCAAACATATCATTATTCCAATTCTTTTTATTTTGTTTTGTTTTTATGTATATTTTTTAAAATCATATTTAATTTAGTTTAATCATAGCCACCCTCTGATCACTTCTCGAGGCATATGTCATCTAATATGATATTGACACACCTAAAATACTCTTATGAAGATGAAATTTTCTAGAATTAGTTGCAATTTAATTTAATTTAATTTAATTTAATTCGTTTAAAAATAAAATTAATACTTAATGATCTTGTGCATGCACAATTTTAAATATACATGTTAGTAGAAATTTAAATCGAATATTTGGTAATAAATTATTTAAAGATTTTTTGAGTAAACATATGCATTATGCGTACATGATTTTTATTAACAAATACAAATTTATCGATAAAAATTCGAATTTCAATGGATATTTAAATTTATTTGATTTTTATTTAAATAGTCTTTTTGAAATACAGTATTAATTTTAAAAGTAGGTTTGAAAAATATTTTAAATTATAAATAAATAAAATAAGTCGTGGACAAATCGGTAATATTTTTTAAATTACTCAAATTGAGTGAATAAAAATTAATTTTAAATATTCAAAATAATTTTATAATTGATGTTCTCGCAGTAAAAAAATATTAACCGTCATGTGATATTTTGTTGGACATTGAGCTTTGACAAAGATTTTCCCTCGGAATTATGCCCCCTCTAAAGTCTAAACCCCAGTTTTTTGACTTTATGTGTATTCCTTTTTCGCTAATCGAGGAATGTACTGCTAATTTATATTAATGATAGATTAGGGAGTAGGGTGCACTTAGTCCGAGACTTCAATTAGGAGAGCAGACAGCTTCTTATGCACATAAAGATTTGATTCTTCACATGGCATTTTTGTACTGGTTGAGTTGAATTTCTGTGCCTATTCACTTTTTATTCAATGAATTTTCAATGACAATAATTAAAAGTTAAATGTAACTTACTTTTCTAGCTTGATTTGAATATCAAGTGTCGACGTGACAATAGAAGCCAGTTTAGTACCGATTAAAATTCAATTAAAATTAAAAATATAGTCGTTGTTGGGTTTCGCTCGTCTAATAAAAATCAACAATAACGACTAATTTTTCAATTTTAATCCGATTTTAATCTCTACCAAACGAGCTCTAGGAGTTGAGTTGTCTAAAAAAGAAGAAATACCACATACGAGAATTCAAGTAATTTGTTTGTATAAATAGAGCATATTTGAGCTTCATAAATTAATTAAAAATAAGGAAAAAAATTGAATTTGCGTATAATATTATTTTATTAAAAAATATATAATTGAAAAAAAGAGAAAGTAAAATGAATTTCGTAAATGATGGGGATCAAACAAGAGCATAGTCATTTTATCTGTTCCTCCGTTTGATTATTGTAGCATGTTGATTTGTATGTTGAAATTAACCAATTATTGATATGTTTGTCCATGTCAAACAAAGATACTTTTGAAAAATTAGTATGAACTAAAAACAAGTTTTTACGTGTCATGTCAACTAGACGTTAATTTTAAGCAATCATGCTATAAGTACATGATTTTTTTCACATATTTGCTGTCTTCCTGCACAAAATGTGTGAAAAAATATTGTACTTGAAGAATTATTCAATTTCAAGCGCCCAAATCTCATTAGTTAACAAACGGCAAACGAAAGAAAGGACTATATTTGGATTTGCTACAAAATTGAAGCTAAATGATTTGATTGGATGTTAAACTTAACGACGTCTTAAAAAAATATACTTCTGAAAAATACATATGAACTAAATGGGCATCTCGGTCTATCTATATCCATAGAGCCCTACAACGTGTACACGGGCCCGTGCCACATAACGATCTCTGCCATATCTAAAATATTTTTTCATGGAGTTAGGGTAAGTTAAAAGTCTTATTCACTGGTATAGTGTTTCTACTGAATTGTCTTGTCAAACATTAAAAAGTTAAGTCTCCATTTGGCAATTAATTAACAAATTCAATCAACATATCCCGTAAAATATGAAAATATAAACTTAACAAGATGTAGTTTTAGGTCCGAAAGAACAGTCCATATCAGCCCAACATGCTCATAATCATGTGTATATGAGAGAGAGAGAGAGAGAGAGAGAGAGAGAGAGTCAATTTGTTGTAGCATCTAATTTTTAAAGAAAAAAATTTACTTGAAAAACACTCTTTATTGTGTACAATTTGACTTGAATCAAATGGCATGCATGAAAAATGATGTAAACTGTAAACAACAGCTTTATTTAAGACAAATTACCTGAAAATATGCCTGTAAAATGATTCCATTCTTGTACAAAATTGTTACATAGTTACTTTAGCCGTACTGTCTTTATCAAAGGTAATCATTTGTGACATAGCATGGGTTTTTTGGTTAAAAAAAAAAAAAAAGCACGTTAATGAACATAGATTTCTATTTTTATAATCACTGAAAAGTCATCCAACAAATAGCTTTTTTCTTGATGTTTCTTTGAGGTTAATCAAAGTAATAATCCAATCTGTATTCACATCGAAGGTTATGAGTATCTAAGATTCACCCCACTATGATCCCACTCATAACTTTACTTAACATGCACACCAAAAAGTCGTATCGCCGGGAAAGTTGTATCGCCGAGGATGAATGATTACTTAGCAGAAGGCTAGTTCTCAACTTTGAAATTGAGTCAAGGTTGGATAAACATTAAAATGAGTTTTGAAATAGTGATTTTTTTTTTCCTTTTTTAAAATGTGTGATTTAAAAACTAGGAAAAAAACTTGAGTTTACGGGCAAAATATTTTATTATGAAAATGTATGGTTGAAAATGAATTTGAGAAAAAAAAAAATATCAATTAAGCTTTTTTAGAATTGTAGAGAGGAGATTCAAGAAAGAAACTCGAGACTGAGAAGAAAACTTGAACAAATAAAAATGGCTCAAACGATTTAATAAACGTTTGTCCTAAAATAGTATATGCCCCTTTTCAAATATCAACAAATAGTTTGGAAGATTAATCGACTCTTGAAAGATTTTTCACCACACAAAAAATAGAAACTCTACTGAGATAAATAATTTTTTATAATTTCTAAATAAATAAGGATTCTTGTGAGAAAATTGGGGATAATATGATGTTATACACAAACTTGATTCCTCAACTCGTATAAACAACGAAATGACATGAAATCTGTTATGTCTATAGTTTTGGCATAGAGTCCACAACTACAAGCTCATCACCTTAGATGTAGAGACCCCTTAAGCTAGTGACATCCTGCCACGTGGAGGCACTACAAAAAATAACCGATTTTGCAACAAAAAAAATTGTTGTCGCAAAATTGAAATTTTATTGCAAAAGTAATTTAGTAACGACGATATGTTTGTTGCAAGTATTGTCGCGCTATATGAGTCACGGATTGTATTCTGCGACGACTTTCGGTCATTTATCGCATTAACAAAAATTGTGACACTATTTGTTTGACGCAAAAAATACGAAATGGCAACACAATATTTGTAGTCATAATGTCGTCACTATGTATATATGTCGCAAAATTTTTTAAAGGGCGACAAGTTAGTTTGTCGCAAATTTATTTTTGTGTCAAGTTGTGCTTGTAGCTAAATTTATTCTACAACACAAAGGGTTTGTCGCTTCAACGATCTACAATTATTATCTAATTTATTCTATCTTTATTTATTTATGTCAGAGATTCCTTTTTAAACACATAATTTTCAATTTCTTTCGTTGCAATAAAATTGTTACTATGATACACATTTATATAACTTACTTCATTAATAATAACTCGTGGCTTTATGAAAAAAATGCTTCAATGTACAATTGTTAAAATATAATTGATACCATCTGTACTTTGTCAAATCGTCGATTGATTCGAATTGAAGGCACCATCTATGGCTTGAAAATGAAAAGGGATTGAAGGCACTGTCTAGGAATTGAAGGCGCCGTCTAGGGCTGGAAGGAAGGCGACGCCTTCTCAGAGTCGGAGTCTTGAACTTGAAGCCCGAAGTCTTTGGTCCGTCTTTGTCTATGGCTCTGTGAGAGGTTGAGAAAGATTCAAATGGAATGTACGTAAGACACGAGTGAGAGTTGAGGGGTTTATTGGATTGGATTTGGGTTTCTTTGTATCCTATAATCTACTATTAGGGATTGGATTTTGATTTCTTTTTGTATCCTTCTAATCTATCATTAGAACCCACGGTATATGAGTGAGCGTTGTAAAAAATCTACTGCAACATTTTTTTGTCCGTTGCAAAAAAATTGTTTTTCTTGTAGCGATTTTTTGCTTCAACTATAGAATTTTTTGCAACAAATATTATTTATCGCAAAAAGTAGACCATATTACATCACAAGCACTTTGTTGCAAGAAAATAAAAGTTTGTCGTCATGAGTTTTCAACCAAAAATATTTTGGCGCATTGCTTCCCTCATATTTTTGACGACATTCTTTATTACTTATATAGCAACTTCTAACATTTTACAACTTTTTATGTCGTCTTATATTTTTTGGTACTTATTTTTTTCATCACAATATTCGCGACAAACTTTAAAAATATGCCGCGTTAAGTCACTTATTACGACAACTTTTTGTACTTATTTTTTGGTACTTATTTTTTTCATCACAATTTTGTTGTAGTGATAACTGCAATAATCATTGTAAATCATTCAAAATATAATCATTAATGGATGGACATAACCACTTCAAAGTACCGGTTCAAACACTGCCCTTAAACTCTGTCTACCACAACAATTTTAAGTTTTCCCCATTGCTGCAAAAATCGACAATGACGTTTGAGTCTTCTCGAAAAAATAGAGATAGGCCAACCACAATTCTACTCCTCTCTTTCAACTATGAACTCTTCTGTAATGGCTTCAATTTGTATGGGCACCGAGAATAGACTAACCCAAGAAGAACTCAAACACATCAACTTTGTCATCGCATGTCTTTGCTCCTAAAATTGCATAGCTGTTTTGAGAGCGTCGGCATACTTCTGCGTAACCGCACTGGGAGGCCCCGAAACATAATCAAGCTTCAAAATCTATTTCTTTCTTGTGCATTTTCTACTTTACAGTTATTGTTATTGCAAATGCAATTGCTGTTAATATTATCAACACAATAAACCACTCAAACCATCCTTTTGACCCCGATTTCTCTCCCATTTTTCTTCAATAATAATTTTCTCACAATTGTAGCAATAGGTGAAATAAGGGTATTAATTGCTGAATCTGAACATGCAAAACAAAATGGTCCGCACTAAAAAATGAGGGTTAGATTACAGGGTTTTGATCTTTGTTGGAAATTATTTGTATGGAAAATGAAGTTTAACTGTGATTAGAAGGCAATGTGGGAAAATTGGGAGAAATTGGGGGGTTTGAAGGGAGAAAATAGTTGGTTTAATGGAGTTTGAGAGACTTGAACAGTGGGGTTCTTACAAGGTGGTCTTCTTCACTCAAGCAAAGCAATTTATGTCGCCTTATATTTTTTGGTACTTTTTTTTTTTCCACAATATTCACGATAAACTTTAAATATATGCCGCGTTAAGTCACTTATTACGACAACTTTTTGTATGTCTCGAAAAATCTTGTCGGAAAATCACAATTTTGTTGTAGCGAGAGGCCTAGAATCATGGGCGAATCTACAATGGGGCATTGGGGTCACCTGCCCATATACTAAATTTTAATTCCAAAATTTGCACAACACTTTTCAAGATTTTACACAAAAAAATTCCTTAATAATTTTTAATTTTGCTATTGAAATTTAGTGAAATTGGTCCCCAACAACTCTAAAATTCTAACTTCACCCCCACCCCTAGCTTGGTTTTCCACAGGCCTCCCTTGGCAGTGGTGCAACAGTATAATTTACCAACTTCTTATATATGACAACATCAATTTAGAACTCGCATGGTCTTCGCATGAAGACCTCTTTGGCCGACCCTCGCCTCTTGGCGAACCTCCTACAAGGTCTAACGAAATTGACGATTCACGAGAGGTTCGATGGGGGAGGGCCAATTGGCGAAATATTGTGCCTTGATTTCTCAGTGTATGCGTTATGACACCTTTGATAGCGTGGGCATAGCCGCATAGGACCTTATTTCATAAGGAAATAAACCTCTTAGTCCCTAAGTATCCCAAAGTATATATTGCGAAAATTTTGAGATTAGGGGAAATCTTGGAGAATAACTCTATTTTTAAAGAAACAATATCATAATAATGACAACTCTAAACCATTAACTACGCGGCATATCATATTTAACCTGGAAGTTTACCTATAAATGATGCATAGTTCAGAGAAAATGTCCGCAATTCAAAACCTTCAACAAAACTTTTGTATGCTCGTCTCTCTTACACCTAATATTTTTGTTCTTATATTTTTCATCAGTTGACTTGGTCATCAGATTGCAAATGATCAAGTGTTCTTTTTCTTGGCACGGTAAATAAGTTAGCAATTTGCATGGAGGAAAGAACAAAAGGTAATGTGAGAGTTTCAAGCTGATGATGATGCCAAGTAAACTAAAAATATATCTCAATGTGTTTAGCCCTCTCATGGAATACTGAGTTGCACAAATTCTTAATAGCATTCTTATCGTCCAATAAAATGGAATAGGTTGATGAAGAAATATTCCAATATTTGCAAGCAACAAATATAACCAAACTATTGACCTCTAAATGATGATCAACAAATTCATCTCACCTAAACAGTGTTTTTCCCTCCTAAACTCACTATTTTGCCCTTTTATTCATGTGTAGTTTGATAATGGTTTTTGTCTATGTGGAATAGTTTAATAACAACAGTTCGTCACTTTTTTTTTTGTTAGGTCTTGAAGTTATGATTGCTTGCTTATGCTACCTAAGGTTCGTATATGATTTATTTCTTATACTAGTTCGCCTAACAAGGGTACGAGTTTGCCAATATTCCTTTATGAGTTTTTGCTATACAACACAAATTACAAGTAGTAGAAGCCATGGCCAAGACTCTGTGGATGATGTGGAAACAATATCTTGCTTCTTATTTTTCCAAGAAATAAACAATTCACAAAGAAAGATACAAAAGCCAACGTAGACCTGCAATTTATAGGATCACTAGCCCAATCAGCATCGAAATATGCTTGCAACTCTAAGAATGAAGTAGATGAAAGTAAAAAGGTTCTAAACTTGAGTGCCCCGATGATACCTTAAAATGTGAAGAATAACAATCCAATGAACTATAGTGGGCAAGGTAACATTCTAACTAACTATATGAACAACATACGCAATACTGAATGAGCGATAGTAAGATAAACCAAGCTACCAACAATAGTATGACATAAACTAAAATTAGGCAATAGAGAACCATCATAATGAGAATACCGAGCATTTAGCTCAAAAGCTATATCAACAGTCTTATTATCAGTAACACCAGCACACTCTGAGGGTGTGTTTGAGCCACCTTATTTTGGAAGAATGTATTCGGAAATAGTAAATTGATGGAGAATGTGTGGTTGAAAAATAAGGAAAAATTATTGATGTAATGAAAATATTATTTTATTGAAGAATATGTGGTTGACAATTAGTAGAAGAATGAAAATTTTAATGTGTACCAAACAGGGGCCCAAATATATCAGCTTTGTACTTAGACTAAGAAATAAGATAAACTGTCCGAGAAGATGTGACTACAATAACCAGAAAGTAATAGAGAAAACCCAAATCTCTCATTGCACAACAAAGAGTTAACTCTAACTTTAATGTTGCAATCCCATCAATATCATCAATAGTAATAATTATAGCATCAACATAAACGAGAGTAGAAGACAATCGAAGACTGTACGTCTATAAAATAAAGTTGAATTATGATGGCTGAGATGGAAATCAAGTGAAGTAGTCACGATAGAAAACTTCTCAAATCAAGCTTGAGGTGCCTGTTTGAGACCGTAGTTGAATTTTTGAAGCCTGCAAACTTCACTAAGTTGATGAAAAATACGGAATTTTTGTAATTGGTGTAAAAGTTTTCTTATAATCCAACCATACTCCTGAGAATATCCCTTAGCAACTAATTTGAATTTGTATCTTTCAACATATCCGTTTGACTTGGTTTGATTTTATAAACCTACGAGAACCAATTGTTCGTTTCACTAGTGGTTAAGACACCAAGTCCAAGTATATGTCTGTTGCAGAGTAGTAACTTCCTCAACCATAGTCTTATGTCAAAGTGGGTCATAAACAACCTCTTTATAGAACAAAGACTAAAAAGACAATGAACATAAGCTTAAAGGAAAACAAAAGATTTAGTAACAAAAGTAAGTAAAATCTGGTAACTTAGTGAATTTATGAGTACATGCAGGTTAATGATGAGGAGGAGTTGTAGTCTTAAGAGGTGCTTAGGCAACCATAGAAAGATAGATAGGGAACAACTAGTGTACTGAGAACCCAAGTATCAGTATATGCAGAACTATCATGAGAACCCTGCAAAAATCATGATATGAAATGGGAGTAGATGAGTATGGAATAAAGGGTAAGACTATAGTATTAAGAGCAAATGGATCAGTGTGACTAAGATCGGGTTTATTCATATTATTTTGCAAAACGTCACTAAGGCTCCTGAACACTTATAATCTTTTGTTGAAGGCATGGATACCAGTCTTTAATTGATATTGTTTTGCAAAATTAGACTTTTGTTATAGTCTTATCAAATGCTCCCAAACTACCTTAGCAAAACCATACTTGGCCATTGCGTGCTTATTGACTGCACAACAAAATTACTAATATAAGTAATAATCATCGGATTTCCCAAATATCTAACAATTCATATAATTGTAATCTATCATCTTTAGGTCTAACACTGGTATCCGAAACATAACCCCACTCTTTATGCCCTTAAAAAAAGAATCATCATCGCCCCCCGGGGCACATCCAAGTTGGCAAAGGAAGGGCATTGCTGAGCTTACAACCTCAGAGTTCGATTCATGGTTGGAGCAGCTGAGTGATGTAATAATTAATATTGGTTGGAGTAGCTTGGTGATGTAATAACCATGGAGGAAGGCTCCCTTGGGATCATGAGTATAAGGGGTGCTTGAACCCTGGTCAACTTGGGCATAACCCGTGGTTTACCTCCTCCGTTAATGAGGGGCCGGTGGCTAGTGGTCCAGGAAATTAGTCTGGCTAAGCGGGAATACCTGNGAGATAATCATGCCGACTTCTAGCCATTTCGGAATAAATGAATAACTACCAATATAAAAAATAAAGAATATCAATAAGCAAAATCAAATGAGAATCGAACGAGAATTAGCGGAATCCAAAAAACTGTACTATCGTCAAAAAAATATAGTGTTCTTCAAGAATATCAACAAATTTCATAAGATAGTGACTTTGATATCATGTTAAATCACTGAACAAAATATAGAGAAAAGAAAGGAGGGTAGGATTTCTTGATTAATATACAAGTAAAATAAGTTTTAAATAGTCTTGTTGGCAAAAAGTAAATAAATTGGTCTACTCTTAAAATAAACAACTAATCACTACAATATAAAAGAGAAAAAAAAAAAAAAAAACTTGGCACCACGTGTCGCGATTTTCTATCGTCGTCATAAATACTTTATTTTTTCCTCACGCATCTCCTCCTCCTCTTCATGCAACCCATCCCATCTTCTATTTTCACACGCATTTCCCCCCTTTCTTAACGCCATTTACCTTCCACCCATAGAATTCCAATTTCCATCCCGATTCCGATTCCGAATCCGATTTCAAAACCCCACAAAAAACTGATTCTTTGTCGTCGTTCCTTCACATTTTACCGTATTATTTGGTGAGTACAATTCCAATTTCTTTGGAACTTTGATTTCGTTCAAATTTTAATTTCTTGTTAATTTTAGTGATATGTTTTTCTTTTTATGTAATAATTTAAAATGATTCCAGGAATGTAGAGCTGCAATAGGTGTAGGAGCCTTTTTATGTACCCGAGTGGAGCAACAAAATGTCTCCGTGCAAACCATGTACACTTAATTGATAGCTATCATCGATTCTTAAAACTCACAGTTGTATATGATAAAATGATGGGCAGGAAAAAAAATTGTCTCCGTGCTGCACGGAGACAATTTTTTTTAAACAGTGAGATACATTTTCTTTTATTAGTCTAAAATTGTCCCGAAACAATTACAAAGGTCATGGAGAGAGAAATGAAATAAGATGAGTAAATTGAAGAGGGGTGTGTACACTTTTTTTCTCTTTCGTTTTTTAATTAGATTAGGTTTTAACTGTAAATTTGTTGTAAAGTGCTAATTGAAAACTATATCGTAATAAGACGTATGTAAAATTTTTTCTCTATATTTTGATATGTAAAAATGATAAAGCATCTTATCACATTTTCTAACCCCACTAAAAAACACTTCATTCCATACACGAAAATCAGAATTGCCTCTGAACCCCCACAAGGGGTGCTGCCCCTGAACCCCACGAGAGCGCTGCCCATGTGTGTTTTAATGTCATTAATGTCATCCTTTTTATTAACATATTCACTGGTAAGTTGATATTCACCTGTTTTGATATTTTACTCAATCTGCAAAAGTTCCTTAGACATCTCATGATTGAAATATTAGAACTATTTCATAATGTTATTTTCCTTTTTGAATTAGTGAACAATTTTGTCAAATTAGATTAATGTTGCATGTAATGTATTGAGAGTTTTTAAATGCAATTTTTCCTATTATCAAAGTTGAATCAATGTACTATATATATATATTTTTTAAATATAAACCCATATTGTGAATGGATTGCATCTGATAAGAATCTTCAAATTGGTTTCTATTTATATGTCAAGTTTGTAAATATAATTTGTATGTCGATGCTTATTCTTTATTTTGTTACACACTTATTTTTAACATTATTCAATTAACGTACAACGCATGTTAACCCCACTAGTATTTTAAAATATACAATTTTTCGTACCAAAACATCTCAAGTTTCTGGTTCTGCCCCGCGACATTTAATCAAATATGGCCAGCAAGTTTGAGTGAGCGAAATTTGCCGTCTAGATGAAATTTACTGTGCAAAAAGTACTTCAAATTTATCCTTGAAGCCCCAAATTCTTTTCAAACACAATTTGAGTCATTAAAATTTTAAACTCCTATATACAAGCGTGTGTATATTTTTTGAATAATAATTCCAACAATCGATGTAAACTTGTTTTATTTCTAATTTCTAATCACCGTTGAAGTTGAAAGGAAAAGCTAGTTTCAATAAGTTGGACATAAAACGGTCACATAATGCTTTGAATTTTTTTTCCTGAATAATTTTTGTAAACTAATTTATGATCATGCTAACATGGACCATGTGTGGGATAACAAAGAAACTTGTCAATTGAATTGAAGGTTTCATCAAGTCTTGTCGAAAAACAAAAAGGAGCTCCAACTCGAAAACTAAGTTTTCAAGTCTAACTATCAAAATCAATAAAACACTAAATTGTTGAGCTCAAAGTGCTAAATATAAAAGTATGTATGCCACTCGAGTGCTAAGCCCATCAAATTCAATAAAATCTTAAAAATATCCAATTCGCACTACGTAAAAGACATTACTTACTCTAAATTCTTGAAACGTGGCAAAAGACAATTTACTTATAGTTGAGAAAAGTGAATCGTTTTCATTCACTCAAAGTTCTATTCACAAATTGCAATAATTTGCATTATATGTATTAGATGTGTTTAGAGAAATGTCCCACTCCCCACTATTGGTTCGGCACTACTTCCATTTTCGAAAATAAAGTTACAAAGGGCTGCTCATCCACAGTTAAACTCTACCTTTAATATTTGCTAGTACATTTTGAAATGGACATGCACTAAATGTCAACTATTTTTGAAAAAGTAATATTCAATGGAGTCAAATATTCAATTACTATTAACACAATCTATTAAGTGATCTTGTGCTTTTTGTTCAAAGTACTCGACAATGTGCCGAAAATTGGGTCCCATTATTATTTCGTAACCAATATGTGATAATTATGGATAATAGACACGATATAGTAATATGAAGAAGAAAATAAAGAAAAATTGATATATGCGACAAAAAAATTATACAATTTGAAAAATACAGGAAAACTTATATTTGAAAAACACTGTAAAACTCGATAGGTCACGTTCTTGTGACCTTTCAATAAAAATTAATTAATTAATATTTTCAACAAAAAGAGTCACATTCTTAATTGCTTTTTAATAAAAAAAAATTTGCGTTCTTTTTATTCTTCTTCTTCTCACTCATCGTAGAAAACTTAGGATTATTGATTGTTAATTTGAGAATAACTTGAGAAGTGAGAATTTGAGAATTACAACGTATACTAACGATGATGCCGAGTTCCTAGCACAAATTTCTTAATCGATTTCTTTTGTCCAAAAATTATATTTGCGATTACTTAAAAGGCATAACAAAGTTAGAATCGTTGTTACTTAATTTCAACCGTTGATTGTGTGCATTCAATTTAATCTTGAATTAAGTTAAACTCTAAATTCTCGTGGAAATGACACTCTTCACTCATTATTAGTATTACTTGTCAATGAACTCATACACTTATGAAATTTCAATCGAACAACCCACTGGACCCCCCGCCCCCGGGTACCTAAGTCAATGCCAATAGTAAGTCGATAAAGAAATCAATTGCATTAGCATTACTTTGTTGTTTATTTGCCTCCAATCGTGCTCCATTGCTTTCCATATCAATTGAATCACCAATAACAGTTTTAGAGTTTCCAAAAGAATTACTACTGGTATCGATTTCAAAAATTGGCACATTCCCGTAACTATCATCACCTAAATTGAGATCTTCAACACCTTTTTTTAGCCAAAAATTGGGTATCAAAGCACATTCTCGTTAAATTAAAGAATTTACAACCTCTTCTCCTACATCATTGTCTAAGATAGGCGGACCATCATATCCTTCATCTGAATCAGCCTCCAATTTAGGATTAAATGGAGAAAAAAGATCCATGTCGAATTTTGTCTCAACATCAGATCTAGAATTCTCTCCTGATAGCTACCCCGTCTAGTTGCCACACCACTAGAGGAATCTCATGTAGTCCGTCATTGGATCATGTTGACCTCGTTTTCTGTAAGGATGATGTGGAGAATTTTTGCCGGACCTACTCGTGTCCACACAAGCAAATTTCAACACGTTTTGACTGGAGACTTGGACGGAGAAGGTGTTCTATGACACGAGACAAAAATGTCCAGAAACCGACGATATATTTAAAGATGATTACATATTAATAATCAATCACAAATAACTCAACTAGAACAAGTTAATCTAAACTCATGCAAACAAGAATGTGAAATAAATAAGAGTGATGATCAAAAGTGGCTTCAAGTGTAAAGAGTTGCATTATTCTTCAAATGACATGAGTTGTGATATTTTATAATAGTATAAATGAAGTGGTAGCCGTTGGATGAAGAGGCAAGTGACTTTATCTCCTTATTCGAAATGTCCCATCGTTGCATCAAATCACACATACTAGGTCATGCATCATTTAATACACTATGAACAGGTAGCCACTCTAGGGCCTAGGTCTGATACCTATGTAATAAGTTGACAAGACTTAACATTCTTCTGCTACAATATGGGTCACATCAATCATTCACATAAAGTCTTTATGTAGAAGATCTTTTGGGAGAAGTTAATGTGAAAAATGCTCCTTTATGGTTAAGAGGCTTCTGCTTCTATAATGTGGGTTTTAGGGTTTCAGCCACTTATACAATACTTCAGCTTTAGGACTTCAGCCACTTACATAGTACTTCGGAGCGATTCAGCTTTAGGGTTTCAGCCATTTATATGCCGGTTTGGCTTCAGAGATTCTGCCAATTATATAGTGCTTCGGCTTCAGAGTTTCAACCACTTAGATAGTGTTTAGACTTCAGGGCTTTAGCCACTTATATAGTATTTTGGATGAAGCGGTGGATCAACTCTCTATTGTTGTTTTGCAGCAAGTGGTGCCTCGCTTAAGCCATATAGCTTCTACTTACACATGGTGCTTTGTGTGAAGCATTCGTCGTCTTTACCTATGACTTTGGTTTTTTTTTTTATGACGCAGAGTGTGGACCCTTTGTTTGGGCTTCTTCTTGAGCCTCGGTTTTGAGGCATAACAGATCACTTCACTAGCTGCACATGAGTTGCATGTCCGGTCACCCAGTGCGTCCAACATGAATTTTTATTGTGCCATCAGAGTATCAATTTGTTGCGCCAACACATTTGTATGTTGTTGCAACCATATTATCTTTCATTGTGCTGAATTTCTTGCCCAGGAGTTTCATAATCACACAATCATGGTATTGAAGGCATCGTCAAGAGCAAGACATTTACTTGTGTTAGGTTTTGTGACCCAAATATGGTTTGGGTCTAGGGCTTCGCGTTATGGAGTTTTGGACTTAAAGATGTCAAAATATGGTCAAAGAAGGAAAAAGACGGATTGACGACGCAGGACGAACGCTCGCTTATCGCTGGAGTGAGAGGAGCAAAATTGAAACAGGAAGTTCGTCGCTCGCTTGTCATCGAGTTGTCGCCCGCTTCTAGAAACTCGAGCGACGAGCCGTAGTTTTGTTTCTTTCTTTTTTCGATTTTACACGATTTTTAACATAATTTCCATAATTTAAGTTAATTCTAGGGTTTGGATATGTCTTCTATAAATAGTAGACTATTCATTCAGGTTACATGGTTTAAAACAGTAGAAAATTGCATAAGTTGTATTTTCTCTCTATTGGTTGTCATTAATAAAATATTATGTTTATCTGCCAATTTCATCTTCTTGTTTGCTTTTTCTTTTAAATCTTGTTCTTGTTTATTAGTTTGTGTGATCTATACTTCATCTCGCGCCACCTCGAATTCCTAACAAGTGGTATCACAGCTAAGGCTCAGCAGTTCTGCAGAGCATTGATTTAATTGTTTGAGGGTTTTTTTATCGATGGCTACCATGAAATATGATATTCCGCTGTTGGATCGCAATACACGATTTTCTTTTTAGCAAGTGAAGATGAGAGCTATATTGACGTAGATGGATTTGGATGATACTTTGTTGGAATTTGATAGGATGTCCACAACTTAGACAATAGAGGAGAAACAACGGAAGGATCGCAAGACACTTTCGCATATTCATCTTCATCTATCTAACAATATTCTTTAGGACGTCTTGAAGGAGAAGATAGTAGCTGCATTATAGTTGAAACTAGAGTAATTGTGCATGATCAAAAGTCTGACCAGCATATTGCATCTGAAGCAGAGGCTTTATTCTCAACGCATGGCAGAGGCCGATCACGGAAGATCATCTGGCTGTGTTTAAATAGAAAACTTAAAGTAGAAAAAAAAAATCCTAAACTCATGTAACGACTTTAATGCCCTTCAATAACTTAAATTAGAAGAAATAGAACAAAAATAAGCTGTGAATAAAAGTTCCAAAAGCATCTAAAAATCTAATAGTGCACAATTCAGTCTAGTGACTATTTAAATATTGTTGCCCGAAAATTCCAAAAGCATCTAAAAATCTGCAGTGTCGCCCGAAAAGTTTTATTTCGCGATTTAAAGGCTTTTTTCACGGTCCATTCGTTTCCTAACCTACATATATATACCAAAACACCTCATAATGGTTTTGTCAAGGTTGAGCATTGAAAGAGCTTCATCTGTGAAAGAATTCATATATTTTATCTTTCAACTTTCATCCTGTGAGATTGTTTTTTGTGAGAAAAAATATCGTCCACATAATCCAAATACCGAACCTTCTTTCCTCCACATCTGTCAGAGTTTTGAAAATCGAGGAAAGTTGACTGGAGTTCTAGTCTGTGAAGAACAAGGTGTTCTTCGTTGATCTACGGAAGATAGACGATTCCGCAAGGCTATGAGTACCGTAGGGTAGTAGATTTCACGGAAAGCATTGGCGAATTACAGCTAAGGATTGGTGCAGGGGAGTACGTGATCCGCGGAGAGCTGTAGGAATTGTAGTCAGGAGATCAAATAGTACGTATTGTTTAGTCTGATAGACTGTAAGTTGTTTGAATCATTTATAGTAGATTGCATGGTAAAGTGCCCGGAGTTTTTCCAAGTTGGGTTTCTCCGTGATCATACCATGTGTTGTTTACTACTTTATTTACTGTTTAAATCATATAAACTGTGGTATTTAAACATAGGATTAAAACTGACGTGCATGTTTAATTATCTAGAAAAGAATTTAAAAGTGATTTGTTACTATTTAATTTCTTAATTATTTTAATTCCGTATATAATACCTATTCATCCCTATCTAGGCATTGTTAGGATCGAACTACGCGTTTTTCAATTGATATCAGAGCTTTAAATCGATTCCTGGCCCTTATTTTATAATTCTAGATGACTCAGTCACTGTCCGTACCCCAGTTCTTTGACGGAAGTAATTATGCCTACTGGAAAGTTTAAATGAGAGTTTTTCCTAAGGATTTGGATGAACTTATTTGGATTAACGTTCAAAATGGGTGGGCCCCCACCTACAACAACTATTGCTTGTGTAGTTACACCATCTGATATCTCACTATGGACTAAAACTAATTTGGATGAGTGTAATTGGAATAGTAAGGGCCTTCATGCCCTGTTTATGGTTGTGTCTGCCGAGGAATTTAGGAGAGTCTCGATGTGTGAAACTGCTAAAGAAGTTTGGGATATTTTAGAAACCACACACGAGGGAATTAGAACTGGTTTAAATTGCAGATGTTAACCACTAAGTTTGAAGAGATTATAATGAAGGACGATGAATCTTTCGATGAATTCTATGCAAAACTGAATGACATAGTCAACTCTAGCTTTAATTTAGGTGAAAAGATCCCCGAGTCTAAAATTGTTAGAAAAGTCATTAGATCCCTATCCGAGAGGTTTATTCCCAAGGTAACTGCAATAGAAGAAAGTAAGGACTTAGACGCTACTAAGATTGAAGAACTCGTAGGATCACTTCAAACTTATGAACTCGCCATATCACAACCTAAAAAAGTTAAATCCATCGCTATGAACACCATTAGAGGAGAAGAGAACGAGTCCATTGATACTAAGACTCTTAGGGACGACGAAATAGTTTATTTCATTAAAAAATTTCAGAAGGTGATGATGAATAAGAGAAAGCCTCAGGAGCAGAAAAGTGATCCTTAATCAACTCTCGAGAGACAGATGTGAGAAAAAACCTCTAGGGCTCCCATTAAGAAATCTTAATCTGTCCAATGCAATGAGTGCAAGGGATATGGTCATATTAGGAGTGAATGTCCTAATATGAAGAGGAGTTCGGGTAAAGAATGATGTAAGGCTTTAGCCGTGACCATGAGTGATGAGGAGTCATATTTCAGTTCTCAGATTGAGACATTTGGTGGTGAAGATGAATAAAATTACATGGCCTTCACCTTGATTGCTGCAATCGAATCTGACCGTGAGATTGAGAAGGGAGAAAGAGAGGACGAGAGTGAATACTGTGAAGAAGAGTCTAAGGATGAGACCGACATTTACGAGTCTTATCATGAATTGTTTGAGGAGAGTTGCAAAATTAAGAAGGTCAATAAAGTCGTCTTGAAAAAGGCTAATGAACTTGAATGTGAAAAGGAAAAACTGTTAGGTGACCTTCAAGACTCGACTAAAAAATTAAGTGAGTTGAAGCTGGTTAATGAAAACTTGGAACCCAAAGTTAAACCATTAACTAATGATCTTGATAAATCCAATACTCAACTCCAATCTTTTATGAGTGGCTCGCAGAAGATGGACAATTTGCTGGGGATAAACGAACATGCTGGTAATAGGCATGGTCTGGGTTATGTTCATAATCGTGAAGCCACCTACATATCGGCAACAAGCACCAAGTAGGTTTGAACCTAGGCGTCATAAACATGTGACTAGAAGTAAGAAACATGACTTCTCTATCAAAGTTGACTTTCTTGCCAATCAAGTTAGCCATTTAACTATGATGATGACTTGGTTAACAAAATTAACTTCTACTTCTTAGAAGGTCTGGGTTAAAAGAAGCGATCCGGAAGGTCGTGAAAATGGTTGTGCTCTTAACAGTAAGGGCATACAAATTTGTCCATGATTCGATGTTTGGGTGCATGCATATGTAGTCCATTGAGTCCATTCATTCGTGCACGCATCCCATTTATTTTTTTTATATTTTTTATTGTTTCTATTACTATGCATTTATTTGCTTAATGTATTGATTTCAAAAACAAAAAAAAAATAATTTGAAAAATGGAAACTCAAATAGTTAATCTTGAACATATTTATAATGAGAACCAATTAGCTGACTTGTTTACTAAATCGTTGGATGGGCTTTGGTTCGAATCTCTTAGAACGGCTATTGATATTTGTGTACCTCATTGATTGAGTATAATTGGTGCATACTCATATTCTACTTTGTGTGATAATGAGCTATGCATGCATCATGTTTATTTATTTATTTATTTGTTCTCATGTATTTTTACTTTCTGTTTTTGTATTTTGTTTGTGTGATTTTTCTTTTATTTTGTGTGCTTAGTGCATTCATGTTGTAATTGAGAAAAAATAAAAAATAATAATAATTTTTCATTGTTATGATTTAATTTTTTTTTTTGAAAAAAGGGAGAACAAAAAGTTTTTATGTAGAAAATCGTTTTACAACATGATATACAATACACTTGATTTTGTTGGTCGTAATCAAGCATGAGTTTATTTAATGAATTGTAATATAATTCCCATTACTGGCTTATGATACTTTTGGAGTATATAATATAGGTATCTTCATGTACCATGGCACTGCACACACTATAAACTTGATAGTGAGACTCTGCCGCATGTGTGAGATTTGGGATGACAGTCACATGTTAGTAGAGTGACTTTGAACATGAATTGACCAACTTATTTAGACCAAAATTTGAGATTATCCCTGTACTAATAAATAAATATCTGAAAAAATATATTAAAGGAGCTCAATATCTTATACTACTTTTCAAAGCCTACTTGACTTGAGTAATTAAGCTTGCGGGGTTTCTCATAATCTGGTGCCTATGGTCAACTGATTTGGATTGACTGGCTTAAAACTCGTTACATGGGTCATGTTAGTCACTTAATGAAAAGAAACCTCACTTAAGATGAAAACAATATATATGAGCATTCATGTTTACTGTTATGATATAAGATAAATGTTTTATGCTAAACGTTAGGGGGAGAAAAGACATTCTCCATAAAAATGAGCTTTCATATATAGGTTATAATGTGTTTTACTGATTTGACTTTCATAAGTAGAGAAATATACTTATTAGCAGTGA
Organism: Fraxinus ornus; assembly: GCA_903798235.1. Classification (NCBI taxonomy): domain Eukaryota; kingdom Viridiplantae; phylum Streptophyta; class Magnoliopsida; order Lamiales; family Oleaceae; genus Fraxinus; species Fraxinus ornus. The sequence continues at coordinate 25,627 of CAIGRF010345395.1, forward strand.
TATTTTGCAAGTCATTTATCACAAAATTAAAGTTTAGAGTCCTACTACTAGAGGATTAGTGACACTTAATACATATGAGTCACTTATATCATTTACTCCATAGGTAATTTGAGTTAGAATTGTGGGAAATTTTATTGTTCATTGCATATATTTATGACTGTTTACACGTACATTATTAAGTTATTGTATGTTATTCTTTATCCCTTGTCATTTTGTAACAAAAAGGGATGAGCAGTATTATATTTTTTTGGGCAGTTTATATGTATTTTTTGAGGAGTTATCTAGATTTTTGTTATGCGTACATTGATATATCTAATTTTGATTATTTATATGTAATTAAAAATTTTGATATATTTAAAATGATTTTTGACTCAAATACATTTTATATTTTTATTTCAGTTCTGCTAAATTAAGTTTTATATTTTAGTAGTATCAATGTGTCTTCTTGGTATGTTGGGTTGCATTGGTACTATGTCTTAATTTAGCAGGCATGTGAGAAACTGAAGAATACTATATGATTCTTCATTTGCCTATATTCTATGAACTGCTTTATTTATACTGTTTGCCACACATCTTACACTAGGTGTTGAGTTTTCTATTTCAGGAAACAAATGCTGATTGAAATGCAGAATTTGTTTAAGTCAGTTAGCTTTGTGATAAGTTTTTGAGTTTGTAATTTACTTTTGATTACTACCTTGACTTTAATTAGTAGTTTTGTCATAGAATGCCAAATGGGAAGCTTGTTAGGTTTTAATGTTGTAATTGACAATTCTGTAAGCAAAAGGAACTTCATTGTAATTTTATAAAAAAGTTAAGGAGTAATGTGCAAATAGATAAAGTTAAGGTTTTTAGGTCTAGGGTTCGAGAATGACAAAAGAAGGAAATCACGGCGAGAATTTTCGCTAGATTGTCGTCATGGATTGACTCAAGCGTAAAAAACAAAACCTTCGTCGCTCAACTGTCGCCCCCCTACACTCGAGCGACAGCATGTCGCTTGACTGTCGCTGAGCCCTCACTCGAGCGACAGTGTTGTCTAGAAAATTTTTATTTCGCGATTTAAAGGCTTTTTTCGCAGCCCATTCGTTTCCTAACCTACCTATATATACCAAAACACCTCAGAACGGTTTTGTCAAGGTTTAACATTGAGAGAGGTTCATATGTGAGAAAATTCATATATTTTATCTTTCAACCTTCGTCCTATGAGATTATTTTGGTGAGAAAAACATCGTCCACATAACCCAATTACCAAACCTGTCTTTCCTCCACATCTGTCCGAGTTCTGAAGATCAATGAAAGTTGACTGGAGTTCTAATCTATGAAGAACAAGGTGTTCTTCGTTGATCCATGGGAGATAGACGATTCCGCAAGGCTGTGAGTGCTGTAGGGTAGCAAATTCCAAAGAGAGTTTTGGCAAATCACAGCTAAGGATTGGTGCAGGGGAGCACGAGATCTACGGAGAACTGTAGGAATTACAGACGTGAGATCAAATAGTACATGTCGTCTAGTCTGATAGACAGTAAGTTATTTGAATCGTTTATAGTGGATTGCCTGGAAAAGTGTCCGAAGTTTTTCCCAGTTGGGTTTTTCCGTGATAATACCGTGTGTTGATTTACTACTTTATTTACTATTTAAATTATATAAACTGCGGTATTGAAATATAGGATTAAAACTAACGTGCATGTTTAATCATCTAGAAAAGAATTAAAAAGTGACTTGTTGCTATTTAATTCGTTAATTATTTTAATTCCGCATATAGTACATATTCATCCCCTCTAGATATTGTTAGGGTCGAACTACGCGTTTTTCACATTTCAATACTAAAAACTCTTATTGCAGTACACTTAAAAGTTGAACTTTCTTGCATTTCAATACTAAAAACTCGCATTACAAAAAGTATGTATACCGCCACTGTATAAAATCAATGTGTTTATCGTACAATAATCTTCTTCAACATCCTCGTCAACCTCGGGATCAAAAATAGGCGGGCCACACAATCATTGCTTCAATCAATATCCACAAATCGTGATTGAATGGAGCAAAAATGTTATCTTCATCGTTGAAGTCCTCATGTGCTGACTCATCAATTGATATGTCTCTATGACCGTATGCAAATGTGATAGAATTTTTCTTGTTAACTACTTCAACACCTATGTTGCTCACGTTGTTGTTCCTGTTGGGAAATTTACACCAATTCCCTTTACTTCAATTAACCCGCGGGACCTTTCTTATTCAGAAGAATATTAGCAAACAGGAAAAATAAAGACTACAACGCACAAATTAAAATGGATCGTCAAAACTTTTCCACTATATGAAATTTTTTTTACAATCATATAGAA
>CAIGRF010345548.1:13128-37698 GCA_903798235.1 Fraxinus ornus
TATTTTGTATATATAATGCAAATTTACCGTTTTATCCCTTCTAAAATTAATGAAAATGGTAAAAAGAAGTTGAGTGGCCATGGTGAAATGTTATATGAAATTGGATGGTCATAATGAAACGTTATATGAAGTTGGATGGCTTTGGTGAAATAAAATAAGTTGGGTGGCCATGGTGACACTAAATATAAAATTCAGTGGTCATAGGGAAACAAAATCAAGTTAAGTGGTCATGTGTACACAAAATTTAAAGTAGAGTGGCCATTGGCGTATTTAACCCTTTTCTCCTCTCAGGAAAATTCTATTCGAGTCTGCCATTTCCGTTTTCACTTCAAATCCAATCCCTCAATCTCTAATCCAATTATTACAATTAATTGCTGCTCGAATAGTCAGTAGTGTAAATCTAATTACAATGTCTCCTTCGATCCGTTTATTACCCGTATTGCCGTTCCTATTAGTGTTATTATTAACAATTTCTCCAACGATCAGTGCATCGGAAAATCTGTTCAAGGTAGATGGCAAAGTGTTGGAGCTGGACGAATCAAATTTTGATGCCGCGATTTCATCCTTTGATTATATTTTCGTTGATTTCTACGCCCCTTGGTGTGGCCACTGCAAGCGTCTCGCTCCCGAGGTTAATTTTTTCATTTTTTTATATTATTTTTTTGGCATCCTCTAGAGATTATATGAATTTTGAGAGTGTTACTTTATGCTGGTATAAGTGGTTATGTAGAGGAAACAAGAAAAAAGAAAAAAAAAGATGGAGTCTTTATCTGAAGTCAGTATCACAAGTTAATATATACTGAATGGTAATTTTAGTGAAATGGGAGAAAATATATTCCAATTGCTGATACATGTTCAAGGGAATCGGCAAGTTAGCAGTGATCCTTCCCTGTACCATGATATGGTTAGCATATCTCGTCAATGCTCCTAGCTGTTTTACTTTGAATAGGTTATTCCTAGATCAACCAAGGAATTCTTGCTATGCTGGTCCGATTGAGGTAAAGAAGAGAGGAATTATATTGATTCAGGGAGATAGATGGGTAATAGCTTTTTGTGATATCCTTTGGTAGAAAGAAATATGGAGCTCTCTGAAGGTTTAGATATTCATGTTATAGATTAAGGATTGTGTGATTTATTTGGCCTTCTCTACTTGTATATTGGTTTTCACATTCTCTTCTGTGATACTTCTTCTTTAAAATGGGTAGTTATGCATTAAGATTTTTTGTATAGAACAAAAAGAAAGCTACTGCAAATGCTTTCAAGTTATGCTTTTAAGAGTTTTTCAAGTAAGGTGGATATTGAAAATGCTTTAAGTTACTGGCAAGAAGAAAGCTGAACTTATATAGAACACACAAGCATTTTTGTTAACTAGGACTTTATATATATATCTTATTGGATCAGCAAAATCAATATGCAAAAAGACTGACAAACTCAAATGTTGCATTGCAGTTGGATAAAGCTGCCCCCGTTCTTGCTGGATTAAAGAAGCCCATCATCGTGGCGAAAGTAAATGCTGACAAATATAAACGTCTTGCTTCTAAGCATGAAATTGAGTATGTTGCTGCGGCCTTTCATTTCAATTGGAATCTGAGAACAACATTCCCCTGTAGCTTGAATTTGGTGTTCATTGTTTTCCTTTAGCTGAGATCTTAAGTAAACAACTAGATTACTTCTTTGAAACCATGTTTCTGATCTTAGCACTAAGAGAAAGGCGGAAAATACTGAAAAGTTTATCTGTTTGATGCAGTGGATATCCAACTCTGAAGATATTTGTGCATGGAGTTTCTACAGAGTATTATGGACCTCGACCAGCCGACTTACTTGTTCGGTTTCTGACAAAATTTGTTGCTCCTGATGTTGCTATTCTAAATTCGGACTTGGCTATTAGTGAATTCGTAGAAGCAGGTGGTAGTCATTTTCCTATATTCATAGGCTTTGGCTTAAATGAGTCCATGATATCAAATTTGGCTGTTAAGTATAAGAAGAAAGCATGGTTTTCTGTCGCGAAAGATTTCTCGGACGATATCATGACATCATATGATTTTGATAAAGTGCCTGCTTTGATCGCCACTCATCCTGCCCACAATGAACAGAGCATATTTTATGGGCCTTTTGAAGGTTAGCTCGTCTTTGGTTGTCATATTTCTTCTTTGAAAGCAGTAGTTTTAAATTTTTTTAATCTTTCCAAAGCTTATGGCATTTTGATATATTGTGCTTTCTAGATTTCTTGTGGTTTATACTTTATAGCATATTCTGTTGTTTAAGCTATTGTAGGTAGGCTTAAAGGCTTTGATTGAAACTAAATGTTAATATGCATCTTGACTAAATCCTGATTCTCATATAAAAGTGCCATCTGTTTCAAACATTGGAAAGTTATTGACAATATGCTAGATATACTGCTTGGAAATTATGAAATGGAGAGAATTGTGAATGCCCTTTTATTGCTAACGTCCATTTGGATATTTTTGGATTCGGAACCATTGAGAAGAAATAGATGAACTTAATATATTGGCTTTCTCATTTTGATTGATGTATAGAATGGGAAGGAAAAATTCAAATGAAAGATCGGGGATAAATGTCCATGTAATAGTTCATTTGCCAGTAAACAGCACAAAAATAGATGAATATCACCCCCGTCCCAACTCCCAGACTCTCCCTCGATCCCCTGCTTGTCTGTTGAAAAGCCATTAAGTTTCCTTCGTCTTGAAAGGGTGAGGAGCAGTGTTTTCAGGGCGAACATGTGAATGTAAAGGCTTTGATGAATCTATCATGAAGAGGAGTGGCCTCAAAGATACCTGCTAATATTTTGTTTTATTCTGAATGGCAGATAAGTTCCTTGAAGATTACATAAAACAAAGTTTGTTACCTCTGGTATTACCCATAAATGAAGATTCATTGAGGTCGCTGAAAGATGATAAGAGGAAGATTGTTCTAACAATAATGGAGGATGAAACAGATGAGAAGTCCAATAACTTAATAAAGGTCTTAAAGTCAGCTGCATCTGCTAATCGTGACTTAATATTCAGTTATGTTGGGGTCAAGCAGTTTGAAGATTTTGCCGAGTCATTTGAAGTGTATAAGAAAACTCAGCTGCCAAAAATGATTGTTTGGGATGGAAATGAGGAGTACTATACGGTAAGTGAGCATTACTCTACTCGAATGATATATTTCCATAACTGATTTCTTTCTTTTTTCAAAAAAAATCTGTGGGGATGTCTTAATCATGGCTTTCTTAATTTAAGAACGCAATGAATGGAATGCAATAAATCTTTTGGGCTGGTTTTGTCTTTACCTCCATTTGGTTATGTCACTGACAAAAATGACCATTAAATTTTTCACGCGGCATGTTCATTTTATGGTTGCATGTTTTTTCAACAAAAGCACTTATCCGTAAATGATTCGAGTTTTGGAAAAGTAATAAGCTTTATTGTGGATTTAATCACACACTGTGGACTACCAACCAATCTTAGGACGTCCATATCAATGTTCATCTTGACTTGTGCATTGTGCATCTATATTTCCTCCTTTTGATGAGAACTTGAGACAGCTTGGTGCGTTACACAGTACCTAACGTGTATGATAAATTGATTAAATCAATATTACCTTGAATTACTTAGAATGTGATAATTTTTGTAGCTAAACTTGGCTTATAATTGATATAAATTATATTCTATTGCTGATTTAGATATTTCAACTTTTAAATATTACAACTTTTATCTTGTACACATACTATTAGGCCTGCGAAATTGTTAACTTGGCTCTCACGTTGCATTTATATTTTCAATAGGTTATTGGTTCAGAAGGCATTGAAGAATCAGATCAAGGCACCCAAATCTCGAAATTTCTTGAAGGTTATAGAGAAGGAAGTGTAATACAAAAGCGTATTAGCGGTCCAACCTTGATGGGTTTTATTAACTCTCAATTGGGAGGCAAATATTTTTTCATTAGTATATTAGTGTTGCTGGTAATAATAATGATGATCCTTACAATGGGTAAAGAAGAACCTTTAACGGTTGGCACCCGTGATCAGATAGATCATTCGAGGAACGCTCCCTCCCAGTCAGAAGCTAGAGAGCCACGTCGAGCTGCTGACAAGGAGGATTGATTTTCTTCTTTACTGAATCATCATTGGACGAATTATGCATGTTTTTGACTGATTATACACATGACGTGTATTGTATTTATGGGTATTTCTGCTTTTTGGTTTTCGAAAAATGTTAAGTTGAACTATTTATTGAATTTTTTCAGGATGAAAATTAGAAATTTCATTTCAGATTGTACAGTTTTTTTTTTTTATTAAATCAGACGTAAGGCGTATTACTGTTAGAATCCCGATCACATCGTCGTCTATTTATTTGTCAAGAATATTGGAGTTAGAACTCTGGATGATGAAATTTAAACGGCAAATTCAATTTGTTAGGGTGTTTTTGAGCCGCATTATTTTGAAAAAATGTATTTTGGAATAGTGGATTGATGGATAATGTGTGGTTGAAAAAGAAGGAAAAGTTATTGATGTGATGAAAAATATTATTTTATTGAAGAATGTGTAGTTGAAAATGAGTAAAATAATGAAAATGAAAATTTTAATGTGTACCAAATAGAGGCTGAAATCTAAATTACTCAACAAGTAAGAGAGCTATGTCCTTAGCACGGTATGGAAAAGGAAATGAGGTGGTGGTTGACATCGTATCTTGAAATGAAATGGAGTTGAATCCAATTTAGGTCAATTTTTTAACATAAAAGTTCAATTTTAAAACTAGTTCTTAAATATGCACTATTCACAAAAGAAAAGAAGTGCACATAAGAGCGAAACATTGTGCTTGAAAAACTAATAAAAGTGAATTATGTAAAATGTGGAATTAAAATTAATTATGAACTTTTTTTTAACTGAACCAAACAAAGACTAAAAGAATGGTCTAAATTAAGACAAAATCATACGTTCAATTGAAAGTTGGGCCCAATTGCGACTAAAGACTAACAAAAACCCTTTCTGCAACAAATTGAAGTTCATTTCCGTTTCCAATTCGCAGCCATGCCTACTGTTAGCGTCGGCAGAGATCGCCTCTTCCAAGCACTAGGCCGCGCGTACAGTAAGAATCTTTCTCGTCTCTTCTCTCTCATATATGTATGTCTGTCTCTGTATATATGTCAGATATCTGTCTTTTGTAATTTTTTTGTGCATCCCAGCTCAAGAAGAGTTCGAAGATTTGTGTTTCAAGTTCGGCATTGAGCTTGATGATGTCGTAAGTACTATTTCAGTTTATGTCTCTGTGTGAAATATGTTCGAGGATATGTATATTTTGGGGAACGGTGATTTAATTCCGGAACAAGGACGTGATGATTTATTTAACTTTATCTTGCTGTGGCAGTAGAATGAATCTTTCCGTTAAAAACACAGATTTTGAATCAATTGCCTTTTTAGCTATCGATTTCTCATTGCAATTTAGGTATTATTATGTCAACTGCTATTTATGTCCCTGCAGAGAATTTGTGTTGTCTTTTCTTTTTAAGATACATATTGGAAAAATATGTGAAATGCAGACGACCGAAAAAGCAATAATCCGGAAAGAGAAGCACTTGGAAGAAGAAAATCCATCTGAGGATGAGGAATGGATATACAAGATTGAAGTTCCGGCCAACAGGTTCTATCGATAATTATTAGTTACTTAATTGACTATTTACTGTGATTAGAGCAATCAAAAGTTTGGAAAGTACCCTTTAAGGGTCAGATAGAAGGGTATCTTTTTTTAAAATATCAAAGTAAACTACTTGGGTTAGAAATAATTTTTTTGGCTTTAAAATATTGTGCCAGATATGATTTGCTCTGTCTTGAGGGTCTGGCACAATCCCTCCGCATATTTAATGGGGTTGATCCAATACCTACCTATAGCGTGGCAAACATCAGTAAAGAGTCTATGCACAAAATGCATGTAAAACCAGAGGTATGCATTTTGAGGAAACTTTGTTTAGTAAATTATGCATTGTTTAATTAATTTATAAAATTATAGGTTTGGTCTGATAACAATTTCCTTCCCCACAGACGTCAAAGATTCGTCCATACGTTGTGTGTGCTATTTTAAAAGGTGTTTCGTTTGATGAAGCTCGATATAATAGCTTTATTGATCTTCAAGATCGGCTTCATCAGAATATCTGCCGGTAATGCTTAAAGATCTGTGATTTAATTCTGAATTGCACCTTGGATATTTGTTTTTTAGCCCCTATTAAATTAAAATTCATTTTTCTCTTCTTATCAACAACACATTTTCCTATAAAATAATATTACATGTAAATTTAAAAACTTTTGCTTCTTTTTTAACCACACATTCTCTAAAAAATTACTATTCCTCTCATTATAATGTAGAATAATGGAAAGCCTAAATAGGGGCTTAGCAAAGGATCATATGATCCTACTTGACAACAGATGTAGTTAAAGAAATTACGCCAAGTGATCGCTGTATTCTGAACATATTTTTTTTCTTCATTAAATTACCGAATATTCCTTTACTTTGAAAACCGAAAAGCATTATTTAATGAAACAGTATAATAGTATATGATATAACTTACATATAAGTGTTGGATTCAAATCACCACCAATCATTATGTCATGAAACATTCTTGTTCTCTTCACTTGATTATATCTTTTGTTGAGCTTTTAAAGTATTGAAGTTTAAGCAGCATAAATATAACTTGTGTTCTCCAATTGTAACTTATATTGTATTGTAAATTTTTTGTTATCACTGCAGTAGAAACCAGTATTTTACTTTTCTGACACTCTCTTTAACTGTGCACCTTTTGTTTTTAACCTTTTGATTTCTTTAATCTTCTTCTGTCTTGTAGGCGAAGAACCCTGGTAGCGATTGGCACACATGACCTGGATACATTAGAAGGCCCTTTCACATTCGAGGTACTAGATCATGCCTGTTTCCTTAAGATAGTCTTCAAACACAACCTACAATGATATTTTTATATGATAAGGTGCATTGTCCTGATATGTCCTTTGATTTAAAATTGTGCTAGATTGTAGATATACCTTGTTTGATTTCTAGTTGAGAACATGTTCTACTGTTGTTTGGATTTTCATTCCAAATATCCTTAAGAAGTCGGTTCAAACAGACTTTTTGTATTTTTTTGCCATTGCTGCTCTTACTGGCTCTTATTTTGTTACTTAAGTGTGATGTATTTTCTTAATTAAAAAGAGTAATTTATTGTGGCTGTTCAAAATTTCAGGCTTTGACACCTTCAGAAATAAACTTTGTTCCGCTGAAGCAGGTAATCATATATGTTTTTAATTTTGATATGTGATTGCCTCATTGCTGAATAAGCCGTATTTTTGAATGACTCCAACAATGTTAGTGAAGTAATAGTCTAAAACGTTAGGTAGTTTATGAGAATGGGGCATTGTTTCTCCCCTTTACCTCTGGTATTAACATTAATAATACTAGTTGCAAACTGGGTGGTTGGACTCACATCAATATACTCTCTAATATGTTAAGAGTGTATTATAGATGCACCAAAAATATATTTAGTAACCTTAATTGTTCAAGTTACATTCACTTAGTATCTGGCATACATAAGCTCTTTTTTTTCACTTTCACTTTTTTGTTATTTTTATGCTGTTACATTTTTGCATATTGCTTCTTGTCATAAGTTGTTAATTTTTTTTAAAGTTGCTTCTTGTCATAAGTTGTTAATTTTTTTTAAAGTTGATTAACAATGTACGATGCTCACTCTTTTCTTACTCCACCATTTTAGACGAAGAGCTTCAGAGCTGACGAGCTTATGGAATTTTACAAAGTGAGTTTTCTTAGTTGTGCTTCCCACATGAATTTCTATGAAGTTCCTTTCTTGAGTGTGTGGTGCTTGGTACTTAACAACTTCTATGTTGATGACCCTTTGCCTCCTGCATGCATGATTCCTACATTCAGTAGGTGGTACTATGGCTTGTGATTACATGATACTTTGGTACATTTGCAGTCGGATCTGAAACTGAAGAAATTCTTGCATATAATTGAGGATTCACCGGTATTCCCAGTCATATATGACCGTAACAGGTAATTTGAGTACTGTAAAGGGCCTAAATTTTTGTGACATACACTTGTTTATGCTGTTGTGTCCTCTTTGGTCTTTTCTGAGCCCTATAATTTGATGTCACCATTACTTTTTATGTTTATTTCAATTTAATTGTCACCATTATAGTGACTCTTTTCTTTTTCCAAAATACATCAAGCTTATATTATTATAAAGGCGATCTCTTTTATAGATATGGTTATGGCATTATAACTATACTGAATATCCGGAACAATCAATGAAAATTTCATTGATCTGATAAAGTCCCTTTCTCTTTCTGCAGAACTGTTTTGTCTTTGCCTCCAATTATTAATAGTGCTCATTCTGCCATTACATTGAAGACAAACAATGTTTTCATTGAATGCACAGCGACGGATTTGACAAAAGCCAAAATTGTATTGAACACAATGGTATAAAAAGAATTTGATCCAGTGCACTATTTTTTTCTACTTTTTTCTATTAAAGTTTGCATGACCATTAACAGTGTTGCAGGTAACCATGTTTTCAGTGTACTGTGAAAGGAAATTTGAGGTTGAGCCAGTAGAAGTAACATATGCTGATGGAAAATCTTTCATATACCCGGATCTATCACTTTACCAAATGGTTGTGCCTTTATCATACATTTCCAGTATGGTTGGAGTCTCTTTGCCAGCAAACACGGTACCATAACTTTGTTATACTTGTTTAAACTTGATATTTGCAGTTACATTGTTTTACATCGCTTGGTTGTCCATTTTCCTCCTCTTTGGATTTTGATGAGTGACAACTGCATGGCTTTTGAAGTTGATCCTTCATTTTCTCCCTTCTATTTATGTGCTTTCAAAGTCCAAGACTTATCACTACTTAATTTTATGCTTTCCAAAATATCCAAAGATAAAAGGTAGAATAAAACATGTACAATAAAAATTGCACAAAAATGTTCTCACTCAGCTTGTTACTTTGCCTTCTGCCCCTTTTCGCTAATTACTCACTATAAGATTTATGCGTGAACAGTAAAATTAAAAATAAAATATGTTCTCATTTTTCTTGAATGGAGATGAAGGTTACCTGATTCGGTTGTTTCAGTTTTTAGGTGTGTTAGCTTCAAAATTAAATGGTTTACGATTTTGACCAGTGTGAGCACTAAGAGTGTATATTAAGAATATAAATCGAGAAGGTGATTTTCTTTCCTTCCATCGTGGACTTAGTTTCTGGTGGGATGGATGAATGTCTAAGTATCCATGTGCTTGTGTGGTTGTGTGATTTATATTAAGAATATAAATCTAGAAGGTGATTTTCTTTGCTTCCATCGTGGACTTAGTTTCTGGTGGGATGGATGGATGTCTAAGTATCCATGTGCTTGTTGCATAATCAATTGTTTGTGCTGAATAAATAAGTCGCATTACTGTATGGATTTTGTCTTTTAACTTTCCCTTTAAAAGCCCCAACAAAATGAAATATTTTAAACTAGAATGCAAGAATAAGTTGCATTACTGTATGGACTACATCTTTAAACTTCCCCTTTAAAAGGCCCAACAAAATGGAATATTTTAAACTAGTATGCAAGAATCACATTTCAGGTGGCCAGCTTGTTGAACAAAATGCAATTACATGCTGAACACTCTGTATCAGAAGACAAGCAAACAAGTTTTATTGTTTCTGTTCCTCCCACAAGAAGTGATATTCTCCATCCATGTGATGTGGCTGAGGTATCGGTCCTAAAGTATTTATCTCATGAAGATCTTCTTGCCTTGCCTGTTGTACTGACATGGAATATTATCTCTCTATTCAAGGATGTTGCAATTGCTTTTGGTTACAATGAAATTCCCAAGGCAAAACTACCATCTCTGAAACCACAATCTTTGAATCAGCTATGCGAGCTTATTCGAATGGAGGTAGAGTTTGTGCTTTTTATATGGAGTTCAATTGCTTTTTTTTTTTGCTCGAACAATTTACTTTTCATCTAGTTGATCTGTACGTTCTTGTCACCTAGTATGTACCTTCTTCTTCTTCCTTTTTTTTTTTTACCACTGATTTAAGTTTGCATCAATATGTGCAACTCTTTCAGTTGCTAAGACATCCACTAAATCAGTCCTGATATGTACTGTTGTATAATGTATATCATTAAAATGTATTGTTTCCTTTCCTTGATATTAAAAATTTCTACTTTTCCTAGAAAAATTTCCTATATGATTACTAAAGTTTGATATTTTTTACCTTATCTTTCAAGGATTCAGTTTGACCATAAATTGTGAACTTTTAATTTATTTGATAGTATCATTTTATGCTTTTCCAATTCATGTGTTTCGCTCTTTTTTGAACTTTAAACATTATTGAAGTCCAAACTTCATGGTTGTAGCAACCCTTCTCTCTTCTTCACTCAATATGTAGAACAGGAATTATGTTTTGTCACAGTTACCTTCATCATTCTTCTATATATGCAAAGCGTAAACATTATATTCTTCCTTACTCCAAGTTATGACACGAAAGCTTGCGGTGAGTAGTTACCGTTGCTGCAAATCTGCCAGTAATTTTCATAATTGCTACTTTTTTGTTCTTGTTCTCCTTGACTCCCTTCGTGAAAGCAAGACTGTGAAGTAAGCTTTAACCATTTGATTATTATTATTATTCACTTGAAGTCTCCTTCTTTTGGCCTAAAATGTTTTTTATTACCCCGTTTAGATTGCGATGGTTGGTTACTCAGAGGTGTTGACCTGGATTTTATGCTCGTATAAAGAAAACTTCACCATGCTCAACCGTAAAGATGACAAGGCAACAGCAGCAATCAATGGAAATCCACGTTCTGCTGATTTTGAAGTTCGTTTTATCTTCATTATATATCTGTACTCCTGAAATCATGTTGTGATAATTATTTCTTCCTTAATTGTTTGGCATTGCAGTCTGATTTGACTTGTAAATAACTTGGTTTCTCTTATACTTCTTTTAATCTTATTCTATATATCATTTTTTACTTCGCTATTTAGATATATTGGAACCTTGAATTGGTTGTCAGTTGTTGAGAAGAATTGAATGTTCTGTTTTTTTTTTTTCCTAATGTTTCTAAAATTCTAACTAAACTAAGAATTTTTTTCAGTCATGTATTTATTTGCCTTTGGTGGTTATGAGTTTCAGAATAATATTTTAATTTAGTCTTATAACTCAGGTATTCCCTGCAGATTCCTGTGTAGCCTTTCTTCAGGATCTTTGATAATTTTAAATTTGCGAATGATTGAGCAAAAAGGCCTGGGAGATAGATACAGCATTTTGTCAATGTGCTGTAGTATTTTCCATATTCAGTGACCTGGCAATGTTTGTAGTGGGTACAGCGATTTGTTGTGAAGTAGTAGGGTTAAATAATTCATACCTCGTGATGGTTGCATTTTCATACTCGTCTTTAAAAGAGTAATGAGATGTGTTTATATTGGAAATGCATTTCAGTTCTAGCCATTGTGTTTTTGCCTCTAGACTCCATTTTTAGGTTTATGGTTTTATCCTCTCTGGTCTCTCACCAAACTTTTGTTAGTTACAGCCTACAGGCTTGTATGGCAGTAGAATATTGTTTAGTCTTAAGTATATAGGTTTGTGGAAGTTTATCTTTTGCAGTGCAAAAACCTCAGGAACATTTCGATAATGATTATTCCATTGTTGGAGTGAAATGTCTATTTTCAAGCAAGATTACTGGATTCTTAAATCACCCTTTTATTTGCATCTACGATCTTTATTTGTCTTGGTTGTCTTAAAATGAAAATTTAGGTGCAGTTTTTACCTTGCATTCCCAGCTCGTGTTCGTCTTTCTGAAGAATTGTGAATGTTCCTGGCAGTCAGTCGGATATGAAATATAAACTCATTCTCTCTCTCTCTTGGAAACAGTACATCTCCATTTATTCTATCTGTGAATTTTTGCAGGTTGTCCGTACCAGTCTTATGCCTGGCATATTGAAAACCATTGGGCATAACAAAGACCACCCAAAACCAATAAAGGTGATTAGAATAATTATTATGATCCTCCTTGTATTTATGTTTTGCAGACTTGTTGCCTCATTATTAAAGAATTTTAGGTTCCACCATTCTATCTGTGTGAAATAAGCATAGCATGAAAAGTTGTTCTTCTTGTGGTCATACCAAACCTAGATATGTGGAACTGCGTGTTCTTGTCAGTAAGAGCCTCGTGACATTGAAATTTTTGAAGGGTTTACAATGATTGGCTGTGTTCCATAGATTGTTCACTTTGATCTGTTTGTTGATTTGATCAAAGGAGCGTTTTTAAACTAAATGATTGATGTTGAAGAAACATCTGTCTAGTGCAATTCTCATGTATTTAGACAGAGTTAGTACTGTTATCTGTAAGTACTATAATTTATATAAGTTACTTGTGGGGTAGTTGATATCAAAGGCTCTGGCTATCTTGCATTTCTGATAGTCAGTTAGCTACTCTGTTGATACCTGTGGATTGCATTTTTTCTGTGTGTATAAGAGGCGATAACTGTTCATTTTTGTGTGTTGGGACTTTCAGTCTTGTGGTGTGACTGACATGATTCCTGTGCCAGGTTCTACATTGCATTCATTATATTTTGGTGATTTATATATCCATCTGATATCCTCTAATATGCAGATTTTTGAAGTGGGTGATGTGGTGCTACTAGATGACACTAAAGATGTTGGTGCATCGAATCGCCGTCATCTTGCATCTTTGTACTGTGGAGCTACTTCAGGATTCGAGGTACCTTTTGATTTCAACATTATTTGTCTTGACCTCTCGTTGACTGGTGAGATACTCACCTTGGGGATCTGGAGGGTTCTTATGGATAAAATCTTATTCAGCTCCAGTATTTGTTAATCTTCCTACAATCTGATCATGAGGATGGCTTGATTCGGCTAGCTGTATACAATTCTGAAATGGATTGCTCAATTAAGTTCGCTAATATTTGCACTCTGAAACATTGGGCAATTCAGTGTTCCATTTTGTTTAAGAAACCATGTCATTATGCTTGTGCACTTTCCCTTACTCATTCTATCTAATTGCGATGTAGGATTTGCTAAGTTTTTTCTCTTTTGCCCTTTTCAGCTTATACATGGTCTTGTGGATAGAATCATGGAAGTGGCGGGAACTTCATTCGTATCACCTGGGGATGAAACTGGGTACTACATACAAAGTTCAGATGTATGTTAACTGTGTTCACTCTGTTGAATTTGCCATGGATTGTTTAACAGATTACATATTGACTACTATTAATTTATATTGCAGGAGCCTGAGTTTCTTCCAGGCCGACAAGCGAGCATCATTTACAAAGGGAAGCAAATAGGCACTTTTGGCATTGTGCACCCACAGGTATATCAATACTTTCTGTCGTGTAATATGTTGGAAGAACTAAAGGTAGCTTTCAGTTTCGCAGTAAAATCTGACACTTATATTTTCTGTTATTCTTACTCGTGATTCGCCGATAATTGGAAAAAATGAGTACAATTGTTTCTGATATACATTCTTCAGCTTTTCCTTTGGGCCATGGTTTCGTCTAGTATTTCAATGTCTTCATGTTGATGATGACAGGTGTTAGATAACTTCGATATTCCGGACCCATGCTCCTACGTGGAAATCAACATTGAGAACTTCTTGTAGAGCGACAAATTCGTATTTTTACAAGAGAAATAGTTTGGTTTTGTTATTGCGACCATTCACGGATATTTATTACATAAATTATCAACTTATTTGTCGAACTTCTGCTTCATGACTTGTATGATAATACATCCTTTCGTCTGAGAATGCCATGTCGTAATTCGTGTTACTTGATCTCTCTTGATGCCTTTTTGTCCCTTCAGTTTAATGAAAATGACGTAATGCACAAAAATGAGAATTAAGGTGTATTTGAGCCACATTAGTTTGGAAGAATGTGTGATTGAAAGAAAATGAAAAATTATTGATGTGATGAAAAATATTATTTTATTGAAGAATGTGGTTGAAAATGAGTGATGAATGATAATGAATTTTTATGTACCAAACAGGGGCCAGCCATCAGAAAATAACAAATGAGCAGCATGTTTGAGGTGAGAATTATTATTATGTAATAACATTTTACAGATGTACAGACGCAGAAGCATGGAACAAAAAACTCCGACATCTCAGAGAAGTTTCGAAAGTACAAAAAGAACAAATCTATGAAACAAAGATGAAGAAAGGAGAAACTAACAGAAAATAGTTAATAAAAAAAATGTTAATTTCTCTCTTTCAGGGGTTGTGAAATAATGTAAACTCAAAACTGTCAACTGACAGGAAAGCATCCTGGCCACTGATTGCTGTCCAATTAACAATTCATCGTTAAAAGGTGGACCTTTGTAGCTGAATCTGTTACTGTAGCAGTTCAGCATTTCACCCCATGATCTCTGGGAAGAAACCAATTGCCATGGAATATGCAGCTTTCACCCGTTAAATCATATTGCTGTATCTTGCACCTTGAATGAGTTGTACCAACCTGAGGGAAGTTCAGAAAATGAAAAATGTCAGGCAGTCACACAACTGTTGACTAAATATTATTATGGACAGCACCTAAATTCGACTCCAGAATGTGTGTGTATCGTGAGATGAGTAGCAAAAAAGATCGCTTGAACTCAACAACCATCGCTAATCGGAGTGTTAGTTTACCTTCAAGTACGAATCCACAAGGGTCCCAACGAGAACGACTTCTCATTTCGAGTTTGGGCACCAAGAGGAGGGGCATGCACGGTAATTGGAAGTATCCACTCACATTTGTCTCTTCCCTCAATCATAAGAGGATGCTCGTATCTGACATTAAATCCAGCAATTATATGTTCAGAAAAAATCACGTGGAAAAAAAAGAAGACAGGATTATGCAACATTAACTTATCAAGATTTAAAGTAAATACAACACAATATCCCCATCATGAAAAATAAGGTGCTTCCATCAATGAGTTAATTGGATGTAATAGCACTTTATCTAACTTAAAGGCTACAAAGAAGGACCTTTTCTGAAGTTGTCTTCATTTTGGTGTGATCTATTTTGTCTATTTTTTATTCTACTTCAATGTTTACACTAAAATCTTAGAAACAGGAATTCATGTCTACTTAACTGCAAGTAGCAAGCTGGTAACCAGCTTACACACCCGGCAAACTTTATGCCATAAAGCTGATTTCAAGATCTAGTGATCGGCTCTTTTGATGATTTCATGATCTGGTAACTGGCAGTTTTGTAGCCATCAAGTAAAATCAAAGTAAATATGAAACATATCTGGCTTGCAATCCCTGCATCAAACTACGGAATTCTGCCATCCAACAATGATTATAATAGTACCTAGTCCAGTCCACATTCTTTGGAGTCGTAAGAAATTCAAAACGAAGAGCCCATTGCACAGAGACATAGCGGGTAGAGAAAGTCATTGGTCCACCCATAGGAATGGAAAAGAGAAAGCTAGTCTGCACTAAATCTGCAACAACCTCATGGTGATCACTATGAACCAGCACGAATCAGGGGTAAAAAATCAGTGTTTTCCTGTTGGCCTCTTCACAGTAAATTATAAATATTATTTATGGTCGATTGATTGGGCCTTTTGAACATAGCCCTAGGTTTGTATCTTTCTGAAGTCCCACCAGCCATGTATTTCAAGGTAAACACCCATTTACAGCCCACTAGTTTTTTTCCTCTGGCAAATTCACAATTTCTCATGTTTTATTTCTCTAGTGCATTCATTTCTTCTCTCATTGTGCCCAGTTCTTATCCCAAATTGTCTCTCGTAGTGTCTTAGGAATGCCAATAGAATTTAAGGTGGTAAGAAAGGTCCTATGTTGTTTAGATAATCTGTGAGCGGATACAAAATGAGAAATAGGGCGTCATGTGCATTTTCTAGTTCCTTCTGACACCAATATGCAAATCTAAATCAGGAAAATCACGTGCTCATTTGTGTCTTAGACATATCGAATTACTAGTTTGAACTTTATGGGTATTTGATACCATGTAGAAAAACTGTTTTCAAATGCTGTACATGGTTGTAATTTATACACAAAAAAACAAAGACTACCTAATTATAGAAGTTTGACTTCTTTATCAATCCCTATGAATCAGGGATTAGCTATTCTAAACAGTAAATAAATAGAAATCAGGGAACTATACATGATTTCTTCATATATAGAAAATAGATCTACAGGTTTCCAACAACTGTTCATCTACCTCTCAATTTAATTAATGAATAGACTGTGCAGTTGCTATCTACAAAATGAAAAGTCATCATAGTATCAGTACCGCTCACCTTAGTAATAGTAGGAGAATGCCTCCGAGAAGGATGGACAAAACTCCGACTTATAGACTCCGTCATCTCCAGAGTTATTGTCAGCTAAAAGGCACCAAGATGCTAGTCAAATCCATGTTCATAGAAAAATAAACCCTATGCTAATGGTAGTTCACAGCGATATATGATGAAATGCAACAGTACCTCAAGGCATCTTCTAGCCCCTTCTTCATGAAAGAAGGTAAGGGTTCCGCCTATCTGTGAATTATAATGAAAAAGATATATTAGGAGGAACTAAGGGTCCGTTTGATTGCAAGGATGGAAAGAAAATGAATTCCAAAGAAATAATTGTCTAGAACTTGTTTTTTAGGGAATTGTTAATTAAGTGTGTTTGATTGGTATAATTTTTCACCTGAAAAATTTTAAAATTCTGGATCTTTTTGTGTTCGTTTGGCTTTATTTTACATAAAAATTGTCCGTTAAAGTGATAATTTTTTTCCACGATTATAAAATTTGTTTTCATTGCCAAAAAGTAAAAAAAAATAAAAATAAAAATAAATATTTCCATGAAAATCATTTTTTCATCAAAATTTAGTGTTCGTTTGCCTTTGTTTTACATGGGAATTGTCTATTAAAATGAATTTTTTTTTACAATTGGTTATAAAATTTGTTCCAATTGCAAAAACAAAATAAAAATAAAAATAAAAAGATGGAATTCCATTTTCCCACCAAAATGGTGGGAAAACTAATTCCACAATTTGAAAGAAAATGTGCACGTGTGGAGTGAAGATGGAAAACAATTATCATGGCAAAAAATGACTATCAAACAAGCCAAAACATGGAAAATCCATGCAAAACCATGGCTATCAAACAATAGCCTAAGTTCTGAGCCACATTTTTTCTATCAAAACGTATTCTTGAATAGTGATTTGATTCCATTTCACTCACTAATTTTTCAATAAAATAATATTACACGTAATACAAAATATTTTCTTTTTTTCTTAATCAAACATTCTCTACCATAACACTATTACAAAATGCNTTCTTAGGTGAAAATCTTAGTAAAACTTCGTCATCCAGTCTGATATTATATGATCTTCCTCGAACATACCCTTCTGCTGCAGAAAATGTTGACAGCAAATTAGTTTTGAAACATCATACCTTAAGTCAAATACTGGAAGGACTGAAGGAAATATGTTTCAGATTTATGAAAGAATGCAACAGCAATAAATTACATGCTCCAGATTCAGCATTTCTGGAGGCAGATGATCCTCTTGTGTCATCATCTACAGAAAGGATTTTTGGATATTTTAGCTGCTGACTTGGAGATGCGATAGGAGAAGATTTGTCTGGGGACAAAGCATCTGTTCACAAAGACAAAACTGTAAGATATAATGCCGCCTTACCAACTAAGCCACAATTACTCTCACAGATGAAAGAGTTCGAGTTTTGATGTAAGCAATTAAAGTTTTAATGTTAAAATTTAGTTTACCGCCAGTAGAATCATGTAAGACCTCAGCCACAGAAAGCTGAGGAAGTGCAAAGTTTGAAGATATGCTTGTGCGTCCTTCAAGATACACAGAAACTCTATTGGAAGACCTTTCTGCAAATGATTGCAATGATAATGAACTTCCAAAAGCCTTGTGCATATCTTCCTTCAAATGATTATAGGAAGAAACGGATGAGATCTCATCCCGCGAACTTTCATATCCTTCCTCAACTCCATCAAAAGCATCATTTACTTTAGCCTGCAAAGAATAAGAACACAGTCCAATCCGTACTCGTACCTTTAGTGTTATTGTTCTAATGAGGTTGCTGCTGTTCCCAATTATATAGGTATTGTTATTATTTTTGGCATCTTTATCGTTGTTCACATAATTTTTGATTTACCGAAAACCAGACAGTTCTTGTCTAACCTAACAAACATAATATATATATATAATGTATACAGTTTCCCTCCCAGCATTTTTAGGAGAGGAAAATAGGATGAACTTATGAATATTTAAATGATAAAAGCAGCTGCAGGCTATAGAGTTCTACCCATTCAGAATCTGCATTCATTTCTTTCCAGTACACGTCTAAGAGGATCGTTGTTGAAGGAACAATTCCTGAAAAAATGATGAAGATTTAAGAGGCAGTACTAGAAATAAAGAAAAAAAATCACAAGTAATGTTCTGGGATCACGATATAGCAGTGGATATTTCTCTATTAACCCTCTCACTGTCTCATTTAATTTATGTACACATGCATACATGATATATATTTACATACAGATGTGGAATATGTTTTCAAGATAGTAAGATATACACCAAAGGTACTGCAGATATTTTCCAAAAAATTACATAGCTGTTACTATGGAATGCCGTACATACTGACCATATCGGTGACTAAAATGAAGGTCAGCTGTGCACATCTTGACCAACACGAGTAGGCCATTAGGGATGTGAATTTGGCTATTTGAAATCACCAGATTTTAGCAGTAACACGCATAATCAACCATAGTGAGAACAACCAAAAGATAGTGCTACACTAAACATTTTCCTTCAACAAAAGCTGTTTTGAATCCCAAGAACATTTATGTTGCTTCAAATCAAAGACATGGGAAACGTGACAGCTTTCAGACCACTCGCCAGCCAATTTCTAACCCAAAACACTCATCAAGGAGGAGAGGGGAAAAAGGAAAAAGGAAAAAGGAAAAAGAATAAGAATGCCATAGCAGTAACACAAACTATTAGTTTCATCCACAAACACAAGGGGACATGTCAGAAAAAGTATACCTTCATTGCAAGCTTCTTCACTCTGCAACCCATTGTTTTCCTGACTGACCCATACTTGAAATGGTATTCGAGATTCCTGCAGAGTTTGAGGTATCGATGATAATCAACGTGAATTTTTTTATAAAAGCACGAAAGGAATGATAATAATTAGAAGAAAGCAACACCTTTCGAATTATTTCAAAAGAAACACCAAAATGGAGACGAAGAATAAAAATAAATATATTGTCTCCCATGGGAGTTAAAAATGAATAAAGGAAAAAAAAGAGTATGAAGGAACAAGCAAGCATCACTTCCTTCAATGACATGTGAAGCAAGAGACTTCAGTTAATAGAAAATAATTACATAAAAAGAGACCAAGGTTTCAAATATCGATTATAATGTCCAGATTCCCAAATTTGGAAATATCAATAGATCCTTTATCAACAAGATTTCGGAAAAATTAACTTCAGTAGAAACAAAGTGGCAAGACATGGAGTTTTAAAGGAACCAAGAGAAACACTAATTTAGCATTCATAAAAAGTCTAAAATGATTATAAAAAAACATACCAGCTCAGAAAGTTCTCGTATTGACTCCCCATGAGAGGGTCCATTTTCCAAATTCAGATATTGGCCAGACAATGTACACCGTACATAGTACAGGTAACGAATGGTTGCACCTCTATATGATGGTGGTATAATGGTTGGCAGAATTGTGCGCACTATGTCTGAAAAGAAACAGTGTCCAGCAGCCAATGGATGAGTATGAAATCAACAAGATTTATAAATGATAAAGTTAAAGAATTTGAAGTTGCCTGAGAACGACATCAAAATTGTTGGTACTTCACTAAATTAGGGTTAACCAGTAGATTATAACTTATTTTGGTGAAAAGACATGAACAAAAATGACCATCTATAATATCTATTGTGAAGTGACCGAATAAACAACAAAAATAATGATCATCAGGAAATGAATTTCATCATAGTTACAAGATTGAGTGACCTGCGTCATGGAGTTTGAAGTTCATTAAATTAGTTGACAATTCCATTGCCACCAACCAAAGGGCATATTAAACAATATTTACTTAGGCTTACAAGTTTTAGTAGCTCCACACGAAAGAATTTGATTCGAAACCACTGTGAGAGTCGAGCAATCCATGAAAACGTATTCGCCTGAGAAGAAAGAAATAACACATAATTACACTCAAGAAGCGAGCATAATGTAGAAGATAATTATATAGTAAGCAGTCCTTTTTATTTTTGTTTCATTGTATCTTTTTGCACATCCAGCTTCCCTTATAAACTCTTATTTCCTTTCATGTCACTTCATATTAGAGCTAGAGAATAGAGATTTTGTTATTACACAGTTAGTACATACCTTCAAATAGCCTACAACCATCCTAAAGACATCAGAGTTCAATGTGATCTGATGAGGAAATTTCAATTATGTGTTCCATAAGTGACGCACACTAGCATAAAATGAACTTGTTAAGAATCAAGCTCGTTTGGGGGCATAATAGCAAGTGATGTCCTCCTATTAACTTCAAGTACAACTATGAGCCTTTAGTTTGAATGACGTAACTCTGAATTTCTTAAAGATGGGGATCGAACTGGCTTATCAGTAAGTTGAATTCAATAGCACAGTTTTGGGCTGCCAAAAATATTGCAGTGCAATTTCATTATGCTAGTTTCAATCTCCACTTCAATGTCCCAATTCAATGCCGTCAAAAATTAAAGTTTGCAACTTTAACATGTCAAGCCCAATAAAATCCACATTTCAACCTTTTCCCCGCAATTCTCATAAATTGAGTCGACTATCTTCCATGTATTGCACATGTATGTAACACGAACTAGTAACCAATCTTTCAGCTATATGATCAAACAATTTCACTTATGATTTCATGTACATTATTTGATTTAAAAGAAGAAAATCCAATGTCCACGTCTTAGCTTCTCAGTAATTCAACAGAAAACCCACATTTTAGAAAATTCCACCGAACAGAGGCAAGTAACTAAATAACTCAAAAGAGAGAGAAGAAACAGAATATACCTCGTCGCTGCTTCAAGTCAGGAGTGGACTTTGAGGTGTTGAACCACTGAGGGTCCAGTTTTTCGATCCCTTTAGTCTCGAAGTTAAGCTTTTCAATCAAAAGTGACCATTCAGGCGTTGGATTTTTTATTTCAATCGTGATAGTCACCATATCACCCGCTCTATACACTTCCCTGTCCGCCTCCAATTTCAGCTGCGGCTTCTCAAGATCGTCTTTTTCGGTATTATTACCCCCGGCGGCGAGGCCGAAGAAAGAGAATCTCCGGGAGGGTTTACTCGGTGGTGGCATTTTCTGGCAAAAATTTTAAAATTGGGAGAATTAATACATTGCAAATTATTTGATGAATATGTCCGTATGTGTTTGTGTCAATCGAGGTTTTACAGCAATTGAGGAACAGGCGAATGGTTTGTCTGTTGAAATTACAATGAGGATCTTCCACATGTTTGTCGAATTATTAATAATAAAATTTCATATTTTACAAATCACAATTTTCGAAAATTAATTAACATCATAAGTAGTGCTATGAAACACCATAAATAACCTAATCGATTAAAAAAAAAAAAAATTGGGTATAAATAAATAAACATACAGTAAATTACATTCACGAATAAGATAAATAATATCTTTAGAATTAGCTTTTTCAAGATAATCGATCGTTGTATCATTATAAGACGTCTAATACATAATGGCCCCGTCGATTAAGACTAGGTACCAATTCATAATGCAAAATTAAGTGAACAAATACTCAGCCTGTGTTTGTTGCTCATTAGTAGAAGAAAAAGAATCGTTGGAACAGTAATCCTACCTACTATTTTTGACCATCTATGTCTTGTTGGGACCCGCGAACTTTAAAAAAAGAGTTTCATTTTTTCTATTAATATGGAAAGAAGTTGGAATAAACAGAGGCTCAGTAACTAACAATATGTCCGATGATGTGCACTACAATATTTTAATGAAATCGCCCTATGTACGTATGGGCTTGGCCAATATCGAGCCAATATTAGAGTGGCAAACAATTTGGTGCATGGCAATCAACCATTACGGGTTTAGTTGGTCCTAACTCAACCCATTCTTCAGTATTATTAGACTGGCCTACAATATTAGCAGGTTCACGAGTGGGTTTAATCCCGAATCATGACTTTGAAAGAAGGTTTGAGATTAACTTGGGGTCGTATTTTTAATTAGGTCGGCTTAAGTTTGTTATTGGGCCAAAATCGTTTCGGATGAAAGTTTGTGTAACGCCCCAAATTTCCATAAACACAAGGTGTTATTTAAGTCGAAATATCCTGTAAATAATTTTCCTCAATAAATGCCAAAATGCGTAAATGTTTATTTTTTTCAAAACTATAGCAAATTAAAACTAAATGCGGAAACATCCTTTGAATAATTTTTTCACATCCAAGAGTCAATATCAAATATAATAAGCAAAGTGCCACAAATTCTTATATTAAATGTTTTTGCAAGACAATTCAACGGACGTAAAATAAATTCTAAAATTTTGGCGAAAACATCGTAGCGACACAACTTAAGTTATAAAATTGACATTTTAAAATTCGGGTCGCTACAGTTTGCTAGTTCAAAGAGTTACTTGCATGCACACGTTGAAAGTACGTCGAATAGGTAGAAATTAGCTTACTCATATGAGTTATCTCCTTAGACATTTTGGAATGTGTTACGATGAAATAAAGTGATCACATGTTGTATGGGATGCAATCACCTTGATAAAGATTCAAGATGAGATTATTATATGTAGGCAAAATGAATTTTGATGTCCATTAGACTTGTTTTAGTTGCCGATCGAGTTTTTACTTGAGATTGCGTAGATAAATAAATATAAGGAGAATTCAAGTTAAGTATCGAGAAGGCCTGAACTTAGATCAACACGGTATATTTAATTATAGAATATGACATACGCTTTAAGAAAACGGAGAAAATATTGTTGCATGTGTTTCATACAATTTGTACATTGACGATCAATGGGAAATGAAAGAATGGATCCCTATTTCTTCATTTTCCCTATACAAATTTTGATTGTTTCTCAAGATGGTATAATACTTATGCTAATTTAGCATAATGCCAATGATCATAAGATGATTCGATTTCACAGGATATGTCTAGGAAAACAACTATTTAAATTTAAGAAATTCGAGTAGAAAATGAAGTCTATTCTATCTAATACATATATTCATCGACTAGATAATTATATTAACTTTTTGGGTTTTAGATGTAATATTTGTGAATACAGTATATGGTGTTTGGGTCAGAAATATTTGAACTGGCTAGATGTTAAAAAATAAATATGGAGTATGGCGAGAAATGTCATTCCTCTTATAGAGTTACTATATATCCCCAATAAGTGTATAATATTACATGCTCTAAGTTATTCGTTGATCGCATGATCTATTTGCCAGTAATGAACCTTGTGAATTAGATCTTCAGTCAAATCTAATTGATGATTGTTGAATTCAGGTCAAACTAATCATGTGCGGTGAGATATGTTGGATGAAATGGGTGGGTTGGTGGAAGAAATTAATCTTTGATTTGTTGAATACAAAAAATGCTATTTATCCCCACTGGGATTATAATCACAGTGTAGGTGACTCTAAATAATAGGTTAAATGAAATAACTATAATTTAATCCCACATTAAAGTCACCTAGATCGAAGTAGTAACCTCAATGGAGATGAATAACACTGTTCTTTGAAATAACATAATCAACATTAAGTCCCTTGATTTAAGAGTGATATGATTCATATGAATGTGGAATGTTATTTCTCTCTCTAGAAAAAAACTCAACAAAATTCACATGTGAAAATGGTGCAAAATTGAAAAAAAATAAGAAATCACCATTTTCGGACGTTCAATCATAACATAAAAGGCATTCGAGTCGTGACAAATAAGCCCCTTTTGGATCAAGGAGTACAAGCAACAAGGCAATACAAATGATTCAATCAATTTTATCTTTGGATTTCTTCAATTTCAAGTAATTTTCAACAGCCTTCGATCGAAGTAGAAGCATGCTAAGTAAAGTTTTACATTTTTTTTTTATTATCATCGATGAAAAATCGGATTCGGAAATTCTATAGATAAAACTACTTAGAATGAAATTTTTTAAATCCTTATCTAAAGCTGGAGCTTTAGAAAACCACCCTGGTTGAGATTGAAATCTCAACTTACCTATTTATTTCTAAATCCTATCTCATTCCAAACAAGTTGTTGTGAAGATTAATGTCACAAATCTACATTTCTTAAGGTGTTAGAATATTCGGGATTCAATGTCCTTGTTAGATACGAAATTTTGGAGAAGACAGTTAGGTGCATTAAATACCCAATTAAATTGTGCAACTATTATGGTACAATATTAAATTCACGTCATATTTCTTCAACTCACAAATTTGTGGAACGATTTCAAACAATTATAGTTAAGGTATTCGTCTTTATCGTGAAAAGTTTCAAGAAAGGGTAAAGATATTGGGTTAATTTCA